>CANTUR010001906.1:0-119027 GCA_947683625.1 Mallotus nudiflorus
TAACATTCTCTTGTAATAGCCCGCTAAACCTAGAAAACTTCTCACTTCAATAACCGTTATAGGTCTTGGCCATTCAGTGATCACCTCTATCTTTTTGGGATCCATTTGAATGCCATCTTTAGACACCACGTGGCCTAAGAATGCCACTTGGTCTAACCAGACTCACATTTTGAAAACTTAGCATACAACTGGTGCTCCCTCAAAGTCTGCAGCACTAATCTCAAATGCATCACATGCTCTGTCTTATTCTTAGAATAGACTAGAATATCATCAATAAATACGATCATAAATCGGTCTAAGAATGGCCTAAACATCCTATTCATCAAGTTCATAAAGGCTGCTGGGGCATTAGTCAACCCCAAAGGACATCATAAGGAACTCATAGTGTCCATATCTAGTCCAAAATGCTGAGTTGGGTACATCCTCACTTCTAATCCTCAGCTGATAATACCTAAATCTCAAGTCAATCTTAGAGAAATGTCAAGCTCCTTGTAACTGGTCGAATAAATAATTAATCATGGGGAGTGGATATGTCATGACCCAAAACAGGGGCCATCACCGGCGCTAGGGAACGGAATTCTTTCGAATCCGAACCCGTAGCAAGCCTAAAAATAAAATAAAATAAAATAAAATAAACATGCAATAATAATAACAATATATAATGCAGCGGAAATAAAAATCATAAATATCACAATAACATCTCCACCACTGGATTTAAATCAAATCCTCATCATCACAATATATATATAAAACCTTTTAATACAAATCCAGTTCAAATATAATACAACATCTCTTTAAATATTTAATGACTACTGCAGTGTCTAGATAAAATAAAACTCGAGACTCAGATAAGCTATTTACACAAAGAAGCCGGGGCGGAAGAAAATCTGGCGTATAGGCCTGCTACTGAGGTCTGAAGATGATGACTCTCCTGAAAAAATAGTCAATGGAGGGGAGTAAGACCTCACTGAGTGAATTACTATAATATCTATACATGCATACTAAATGACAATGCATACAGTCAATAATACATATCTAATATGTATATATACAGGCAATACACACAGATGCAATAAAAATCATTTTATATTTATTTTTACTGAAATTCAGCATTTAAGAAGGATCAAATAGAACCCTAGAATATCGAAACCTCAAACAATGTTAGACAACACTCTATCCATACAGGCTCACTTAATCCAAATATATCCACTTAATCCATTTAGATAGTAGATTGGCCCCGAGACACTAAGTCAACCGAGCTCCAGCAGTCTGACTGTCAGTGTGATTGGCCCCGAGACACTTGGTCAACCGAGCTCCAGCAATCACATCTCCAAACCATATCTCACACATCAAATAATCAAATTCAATCAATATCCACAATGGTTAGTAATATAGCCTAAATGCTATAAGCGCACTGGTACGTACTCGGTCCTAGTGCTGCCCACTAGGTAGCACATTCTATTGATATCCTTCATTAATAAATGTAAAACATTCATTCACAAAAATAAATGATGCATGAACTTAAATAAAATAGCAACATAAACCATATATATACTGGAAATATACCAAAAGTAAACCAGGTATATTTCGAGTATATATACGTCAATTGAATCCAATCAAATTATAAATTAAGCTAGAAATATATTTAAAAACATTTTAAATATAATTTATTAACAAAACATGCATATAATTTAATATATACCAAAAATAAACCAAATTAAACTAAATATAAACTTAAGTAATAATCAAATTATTTATGCATATTTAATCAAAATAAAACATGCATTTCTAAATCATGTATCCTAAGCATATATATATAAAATAGCAACTCACACTAGTGCGCTCCACGAGATGGATCCGACGGGCCTGGTCCACTAGGCCTCGGTCTCGACGCAACTAGACAAACAATAAATAATAGACATCAGAATAAACCTAACAGAAAATCTAGAACTCGATCTAGAATATTAAACACAGAATCAAAATTAGAGTTCGATCGGACATCACGTTTTACGAGAATTCTACTGAAAATTCGGCAAAACCTTCCCTGTAAACGGACATCTCTCCACTCAAAGAGTAGAGCCAACCTTGCAAAGAAACACCACTTCGAAAAACAGGCTCAACCACTCATCCACAACCCCTCGGTCGGACTCCAAACTACAGTCTACCGATCGGGGTCCACAATCATAGAGTAATTCAGAAATACCAAAAATACCCTTATAACCTAGAAATTCATTTTATAAGTAGAAATTACATAATTAACCTTAAAAACACTGTAAAAATCGATAAAAACTCATTTTATTAGAAAAACCGTATATTATATATATAATTGAAAATAATTCACGAAAAATAGTTTTAATTAGTTAAAAATACCAAATAATTTATAGAAATCATTTTTATACCTTAAAACATATTAAAACCAATTAAATTACATTTTTAGCCAATTTTATGTAAAATTACCAAAATGCCCTTATATATATAAATATACTATAATTACTTCAAAAATTCACCAAAAATAGTATAATTATCCAAAATTAATTTTCTCCATATATTTATCAATAATATCAATAATTAAACTCAATTAACCAATTAATTTCAATTAAAAACACAATTAACCCTAATTTCCCAAAATTACATAAACTTAAATAATTCAAAATAAATACATAGAAATTCATAAAAATTCAAAATAAATTTCTATAATTTATTTCAACACCTATAATTATCATAAAACACAATTTCATAATTTAATTAATCAATTTTCGAAAATTAGAAAATAATATTAAAATATTCAAAAATACCCAAAAATCCAAAAATTCCACAAAAATTCATACATGTAGATTAAGCTAAGGGGAACAACATTTGTGAAGGGATTTTTCATGAATCAAACAATTCAAAGTTCAAAAAAATCAAAAACCCTAATATGGCCGAAATCTAAAATTCGAAACCTAAGCAAATCAAGACCAATTCAGCTCAAACCAAAGCTAGAATCACACTCACCGAAGCTCAAAGAGAGAAAGAGACTGGCGGTGTTAAAAACGGTGGCCGGAATCACGAGGTGTGAAGAAATTGCAAACTCTCGGCTTCCAGCCAAAAACTGACCTCCAGACACCGGAAACGGCTGCTACAGGCGGGGAGGAAGGTTGGGGAAGGTGGTGGCACGCCGGACGCACACCAACGGCAAGGAATCGGCAGTTGCAGACGTCGAACGGCGGTGAGGGTGAAGATCGGGGAAGAAGATGCTTCGGGGGCAAAATGGTAATTTTTCCAAAAGTTTGATTTTTGATATATATATATATATATATATATATATATATATACTTTATACTATATATTAAAATAATATTAAATTACACACATTAAATATACACCACACACTTAATATTTAATATTTTAAAATTTAATATTAATTAAAAATAATTAAATAACAATAAAATAAATAAACAATTAATAAAATATTAGGGTAATATTAATTAAACCTAATTAAATAAATAAGTACACATAGGCTTTATTTAGTATTTTAAAAATACGTATGAGTTCATGCAAGTCCGAAAATATATTAAAAAAATTAATAATAAATTATTTACGTGAAAATTTCCCTGAAAATAAAAGTCTCAGGAAAATTTTATGTAAAGCACTTAAAATAATAATAAACAATTAAAAATTCAATTTTTAATTAAATAAAAGCTCATAAAATATCAATATCATATTTAAAAATTATTAACACTGCATATCCGATGCAGTATTAAAATATTGAAAGCACAGGATATTACAGTCTTCCCCCCTTACAAGAATTCGTCCCCGAATTCCAAAAAAAAGGATCAAGAAGGAAAGAGATACGAGTAAGAAGCTCGCATCTCAGCTTCAGTCTCCCACGTAAGCTCCTCGACTCTATCGCTACGCCACAGAACCTTGACCATCGAAATCTGCTTCGAACGCAATTGTCGAACTGATAATCTACGATTGCCACAGGTTCTTCCACAAACGTCAGATCTTCACTCACTTCTACATTTTTGGGCTGCAACACGTGTGAAGGGTCTGAGATATACTTCCTCAACATCGAGATATGAAATACTGGATGCACTTGTGACATATTCGGAGGCAAATCCAACCGATATGCAACAGTGCCAACTCTCTCCAGAATCTCAAATGGTCCGATATATCTTGGTGCTAACTTACCCTTCCTACCAAATCTCATCACACCCTTCATCGGAGATACTTTCATAAAAATGAAATCTCCAACCTGAAACTCCACATCTCTGAGCCTAGGATCCGCATATCTTCTGTCTGCTAACTGCGGTCTCTAATCTTTACTTAATCACGGTGACTTTCTCTGCAGCATCCTGAACCATCTCAGGTCCAGTCAAAGCTCTCTCACCAATTTCATCCAACTCCATGGGGATCTACACTTCCTTCCATATAACGCCTCATACGGTGCCATGCCAATACTGCTATGGTAGCTGTTATTATATGCAAACTCAACGAGTGGCAAAATGATCATCCCAGCTACCTCCCAAATCCAAGACACACATCCTCAACATATCTTCCAGTGTCTGGATCGTCCTCTCAGATTGACCATCTGTTTGAGGATGAAAAGTAGTACTGAAATCCAACCTAGTGCCATCGCTTCCTGCAACTTCTGCCAAAAACGAGAAGTAAACACTGAACCTCTATCTGACACAATGGACACAGGTACTCCATGAAGGCATACGATATGCTTCACATACAGCTTCGCCAATCTGGCAACAGAATAGGTGGCTTTCACAGGCAAGAAATGTGCAGACTTTGTCAATCTGTCTACAATCACCCAGATGGAATCGTATCCATCCTTAGAATGAGGTAAACTGACCACAAAATCCATAGCTATCCTTTCCCACTTCCACTCGGGAATAGGAAGAGGCTGAAGCTTCCCAAAAGGCTTTTGATGTTCGGCTTTCACTTGCTGACAAGTCAGACACTTAGCAACATAATCAGCGACATCTTTCTTCAATCCATCCACCAGTATAAATCTCTGATACTGTGCTACATCTTAGTGACACCCCGGATGTACGCTATAGGCTGTAGAATGTGCTTCCTCTAAAATCTCCTCTCTCAAGTCATCCATATCAGGAACACACAATCTACCACTGATCCACAACACACCCATCATCATCGAGTGTGAAATCAGTGAACTTCCCTGCTCGAACATTCTCTGCAAGCTCTTCCAGAATAGGATCTCGGCTCTGAGCTGCTTTATCCTATCCCTCAGTACATATCGCACTTTAAACTGAGCTAGCAGTCACCTGATCTACTGATCTCATCATCAGACCTTGATCCACCAACAGATGCAACTCCTAGATCAATGGTCTCCTCTCAACAACTGAAAACTATTCTCACAAGCTTCTGACCACTCGAATCTAACATTCTTCTGAGTCAAGCGAGTCATAGGGGCTGCTATTCTGGAAAAATCCTGCACAAATCGCCTATAGTACCCGGCTAAACCCAGAAAACTCCGACTCTCTATAACAGAAGTAGGTCTAGGCCACTCAGACACTGCCTCAATCTTCTGTGGATCAACTTGAATACCTTCTTTAGGACACTACATGTCCAAGAAAAGAAACACTCTCATCCAGAAATCACACTTTGAGAATTTAGCATAAAGTTGATGATCTCTCAGTGTCTGCAGTACAATCCTTAAGTGATATACATGCTCCTCCATACTCCTCGAATATACCAGTATATCATCGATGAAGACTACCATAAACTGATCCATATACGGTCTGAATACCCTGTTCATCAGATCCATAAAAGCTGCTAGTGCATTAGTCAAACCAAAAGACATCACCAGAAACTCATAATGGCCATATCTAGTGCGGAATGCTATCTTAGGAACATCGGCTCCACTAATCCGCAGCTGATGATAACCCGACCTCAAGTCAATCTTAGAAAAGAACTGTGCACCTTGTAGCTGATCAAACAAGTCATCTATCCTCGGGAGAGGATACTTGTTCTTCACTATCACTTTATTCAGCTCTCTGTAGTTAATGCACCGTCTGTCAGGGTACCATCCTTCTTCTTCACAAACAAGACTGGTGCACCCCAAGGAGAAAACACTAGGTCTGATGAAACCTTTATCCAACAACTCTTGCAACTACTCCTTCAACTCTGCAGGAGCCATTATGTAGGGTGGCATAGATATAGGAGTAGTACTTGGAACCACATCTATACAGAACTCAATCTCTCTGTGAGGTGGTAAACCTGGCGAACTCCTCGGGAAAAACATCAGGAAACTCATAAGCAACAGGAACATCTGTGAGTAACAACTTCTCCATTGAAGTATCCCTGACCAATGCCAAATATCCCTGACATCCTTTCCTCAACAACTTCCTAGCCGTAATAGCATAAATAAGATTATGAGGTGCTAAACTCCTATCACCCATAAACTTAAACTCTTCTTCATCAGGCATTCTAAAAGTCACTTCTTTATTCCTGCAATCTACCACGACATAGTGCTGAGATAACCAATCCATTCCCAGAATAACATCAAACTCCATCACATCCAACAATATCAAATCAACAGGTATTCTCTACTCCCACGAGAATTGGACAACCAGAAAGAACAATATCGGTGTCCAAGGAATCGCTCAGAGGAGTGGCAACAGACAAAGGAAAAGCCATCCTTGAAGCTTGCCAACAAGATTTAGAAGTAAAAATGGGAGAAACAAATGAATGCGTGGCACCGGATCAAACAAAACCCATGCATCCAGGTAACAAACAGAAACAATACCTGCCACGATTGCATTAGATGCCTGAGCATCCTGCTGAGTGAGATGAAAAAATCTGGCCTGACCTCGACCTCCTTGTTGACTGGTAGAAGCATGGCCAACACCTCTGGCACCTCCTCTAGTACCTCTACCATGACTCTGCTGTGGAACAAGCTGAGTGGAACTCTGATGCTGGGCTGGAGGTAACTGAAATGGCACGGGTGCAGCACTAGCAATCGACTGCTGTGGGAATCACGGAATCTGCGGCTGCTGGTACCCGGAGTAAGGACACAATCTGGCAAAATGTCCTGTCTGCCCGCATTTGAAGCATGTCAGTGGTCGCAGTTCTGGATCAGCGGCTAGTGTTTGTCAGATAACACTGCGACCACTGCTGCTGCTCGAAGCACCTGACCCGATTCTGAATGATCTACGCTGACCTCCACGGCCATGTCTACTACTCTGATGCACTTGCTGCTGCTGTCTCTGACTCTGCTGAGTCGGACCTCGCTGCTGACTACTCGAACCAACCTGAAAACTCGAATATGGAGTAGCCTGCAATCCACTCAACTGAACTCCCAGCTGGTAATAATCAGGCATCGCTCCCTACCTAACTAGCCTCAACTCAATCTCCTTAGCTAACTCAATCACAGACTCGAGAGTAAGGCCTGCTATAGGCATACCAGTAAAAGCTGAACCCAAACCAGTAGAGTAGGTAGTGACCGCAAAATACTGATCTCTCATCAGATCCTCTGCATATCTACCCAGACGAAGGAACTCTCGGGTGTACTCCTCTACAGATCGATCTCCACGAGAAATGCGGTCAAACGAAGACGATAGCTCATACGAAGAGGCTCTGGAAAAAATCTCCTCATAAATCGCTCTCGAAACTAAGCCCAGGTCATCGTCATCATGTAGGCTGGATCATCTGAATGACCAATCTAGGGCTGGTCCCTCGACACATAACTCGACGATCATAATCCACTGATACTCGGTATGAGCAGTCCAAGTCTGAGTCTCGATCGTGTGCAGAAAAATCTAACGGATCGGAAGTCCCATCAAAAGCAATCCTGCCAACTCGAGCATAGAACAAAGCGGCCTCAGGCTCAGACATACCCTGCTGATAGGCAGGCTAAATAGGCTGAATAACTGGAGGAACAGGAACATCAAACTCAGGCTTTACAGGCTCCTCGTCCTGTAACTCTCTCTGCCTACGACGACCTGTCGCTCCTCGAGGTCTACCTCTGCCATGACCTCTACGTCTAACTGGCTGCTCTGGAGTAAAACCTCATCCTGAAAAGACTCATCATCCTCGGCCTCAACGACCGGTGGAGTGACACACGCTCGCCTCCTCATACTGAAAAGACAAACGGAAAGATTCAGACAAAACAGACAACGGAGGAATAACGCAGAAAACTAAGCAAGGAATACTTATCAAGACATACTCGAACCTAATTCACTGCAGTAGTTCAACAGAAAACAACAACTTTGAAAACTAGGGCCACAACTCACATAACTAAGCCCTGACACAGAACTCCACTCTGATAGCAACTTTGTCACGACCCAAAACAGGGGCCATGACCGGCACTAGGGAACGGGAATTCTTTCGAATCCGGAACCCGTTAGCAAGCCTAAAAATAAAATAAAATAAACATGCAATAATAATAACAATATATAATGCAGCGAAAATAAAAATCATAAATATCACAATAACATCTCCACCACTGGATTTAAATCAAATCCTCATCATCACATATATATAAACCTTTTAATACAAATCCAGTTCAAATATAATACAACATCTCTTTAAATATTTAATGACTACTGCAGTGTCTAGATAAATAAAACTCGAGACTCAGATAAGCAGTTTACACAAGAAGCTGGGGCGGAAGAAAATCCGGCGTACAGGCCTGCTATTGAGGTCTGAAGACGATGACTCTCCTGAAAAATAGTCAACGGAGGGGAGTAAAACCTCACTGAGTGAATTACTATAATATATATACATGCATACTAAATGATAATGCATACAGTCAATAATACATATCTAATATGTATATATACAGGCAATACACACAGATGCAATAAAAATCATTTTATATTTATTTTACTGAAATTCAGCATTTATGAAGGATTAAATAGAACCTAGAATATCGAAACCTCAAACAGTGTTAGACAACACTCTAGCCATATAGGGCTCACTTAATCCAAATATATCCACTTAATCCATTTAGACAGTAGACTGGCCCCGAGACACTAAGTCAACTGAGCTCCAGCAGTTTGACTGTGAGTGTGATTGGCCCCGAGACACTTGGTCAATCGAGCTCCAGCAATCACACCTCCAAACCATATCTCACACATCAAATAATCAAATTCAATCAATATCCACAAATGGTTAGTAATATAGCCTAAATGCTATAAGCGCACCGGTACGTACTCGATCCTAGTGCTGCCCACTAGGTAGCACGTTCTATTGATATCCTTCATTAATGAATGTAAAACATTCATTCACAAAAATAAATGATGCATGAACTTAAATAAAATAGCAACATAAACCATATATATACTGGAAATATATCAAAATTAAACCAGTATATTTCGAGTATATATACGTCAATTGAATCCAATCAAATTATAAATTAAGCTAGAAATATATTTAAAAACATTTTAAATATAATTTATTAACAAAACATGCATATAATTTAATATATACCAAAAATAAACCAAAATAAACTAAATATAAACTTAAGTAATAATCAAATTATTTATGCATATTTAATCAAAATAAAACATGCATTTCTAAATCATGCATCCTAAGCATATATATATAAAATAGCAACTCACACTTAGTGCGCTCCACGAGATGGATCCGACGGGCCTGGTCCACTAGGCCTCGGTCTCAGCGCAACTAGACAAACAATAAATAATAGACATCAGAATAAACCTAACAGAAAATCCTAGAACTCGATCTAGAATATTAAACACAGAATCAAAATTAGAGTTCGATCGGACATCACGTTTTACGAGAATTCTACTGAAAATTTGACAGAACCTCCCCTGTAAATGGACATCTCTCCACTCAAAGAGTAGAGCTAACCCTACAAAGAAGCACACTTCGAAAAATAGGCTCAACCACTCATCCACAACCCCTCGGTCGGACTCCAAAGTAAAGTCTATCGACCGGGGTCCACAATCACAGAGTAATTCAGAAATACCAAAAATACCCTTATAAACCTAGAAATTCATTTTATAAGTAGAAATTACATAATTAACCTTAAAACACTGTAAAAACCGATAAAAACTCATTTTATTAGAAAAACCGTATATTATATATATAATTGAAAATAATTCACGAAAAATAGTTTTAATTAGTTAAAAATACAAAATAATTTGTAGAAATCATTTTTATACCTTAAATAACTATTAAAACCAATTAAATTACATTTTTAGCCAATTTTGTGTAAAATTACCAAAATGCCCTTATATATATAAACACACTATAATTACTTCAAAAATTCACCAAAAATAGTATAATTATCCAAAATTAATTTGCTCCACATATTTATCAATAATATCAATAATTAAACTCAATTAACCATTAATTTCAATTAAAATTTCTCAAAATTACATAAACTTAAATAATTAAAATAAATACATAGAAATTTCATAAAAATTCCAAATAAATTTCTATAATTCATTTCAACACCTATAATTATCATAAAATACAATTTCATAATTTAATTAATCAATTTTCGAAAATTAGAAAATAATATTAAAATATTCAAAAATACCCAAAAATCTAATAATCTCCAAAAATTCCACAAAAATTCATACATGTAGATTAAGATAAGGGGAACAACATTTGTGAAGGGATTTTTCATGAATCAAACAATTCGAAGTGAAAAAAAATTAAAAACCCTAATATAGCCGAAATCTAAAATTCGAAACCTAAGCAAATCAAGACCACTTCAGCTCAAACCAAAGCTAGAATCACACTCACCGGAGCTCAAGGAGAAGAAAGA
Organism: Mallotus nudiflorus; assembly: GCA_947683625.1. NCBI lineage: Eukaryota > Viridiplantae > Streptophyta > Magnoliopsida > Malpighiales > Euphorbiaceae > Mallotus > Mallotus nudiflorus. Next base: position 10,754 of record CANTUR010001906.1, read on the forward strand.
GACTGGCGGTGTCAAAAATGGTGGCCAAAATCGCGAGGTGTGAAGAAATTGCAAACTCTCGGCTTCCGGCCAAAAATCGATCTCCAGACCGCGGAAATGGCTGCTACAGGCGGGGAGGAAGGTTGGGGAAGGTGTGGCACACCGAACGGCACACCAATGGCAAGGAATCGGCAGTTGCAGACGTCGGACGGCGGTGAGGGTGAAGATCGGGGAAGAAGATGCTTCGGAGCAAAATGGTAATTTTTCCAAAAGTTTGATTTTTGATATATTATATGTATATATATATACTTTATACTATATATTAAAATAATATTAAATTACACACATTAAATATACACCACACACTTAATATTTAATATTTTAAAATTTAATATTAATTAAAAATAATTAAATAACAATAAAATAAATAAACAATTAATAAAATATTAGGGTAATATTAATTAAACCCTAATTAAATAAATAAGTACACATAGGCTTTATTTAGTATTTTAAAAATACGTATGAGTTCATGCAAGTTCGAAAATATATTTAAAATAATTAATAATAAATTATTTACGTGAAAATTTTCCCGAAAATAAAAGTCTCAGGAAAATTTTACATAAAGCACTTAAAATAATAATAAACAATTAAAATTCAATTTTAATTAAATAAAAGCTCATAAAATATCAATATCATATTTAAAAATTATTAACACTGCATATCCCGATGCAGTATTAAAATATTTAAAAACACGGGATATTACAGGATACTTGTTGTTGATGGTAACCTTATTCAACTGTCAGAGACTACCATCCTTCTTCTTTACAAAGAGAATCGGAGCACCCTAAGGAGATGTATTAGGCTGAATAAACCCCTTATCTAACAATTCCTGCAATTGCTCTTTTAACTCCTTTAGCTCTATAGGTGCCATCCTATAAGGTGGCATAGAGATAAGATCTGTACCTAGCACAACATCAATATAGAATTCTATATCTCTATTCGGCAACAATCCAGGTAACTCCTCTGGAAAAACATCTACAAATTCATGTACCACTGGTAACCCATTCCACTGATCCCATTTCTACTTGAACATCTCTAACTACAGCTAGATAGCCCTGACACCCTCTACTAAGCATCTTCCTAGCTGTAGTGCAGAAATAAGGATACGAGACACGAAACTCTCAATTCCTCTGAATATGAATTCATCATCATCTGGAATCCTGAAAATTACTTCCTTTACTCGACAATCCACAGAAATGTATATTAGGACAACCAATCCATTCATAGAATCACATCAAACTCGATCACATCCAGAAGGACTAAGTTTGCTAATAATTCTCTACCCTCTACTAACATAGGACAAGATAAAAAGAAAATGTCTGTCTCCACTCATCACTAAGCGAAGTCGAAACAAACAAAGAAAAACTCATCTTGGAAGGAAGACAAGCCACTTTTGAAGCAAATAAAGGAGATACAATGAACATGTAGCACCCAGATCAAATAAGACTCTAGCCTCAGAGCACAGACAGGAATAATACCTGCTACTACAGCATTGGATGCTTGCGCATCCTGAGGGGGTCCAAGTGAAGACCCTAGCCCTGACCACGTCCTAGCTGCTGTAAGGTGAATGGCTGAGTCTGTCCTTACCTCGGCCCTGCTGACTAGCAAACTAATATCGGTTGCTGTTGAGGGTACATGGTGCCTGATACTGCTGAGGCACCTGCTACAAGGGCTGGACAACATAAGGTAAAGATCCCTGAGCAAAGGATGTCTAGAATCCATAGTTCAGATAAGCTCTAGTGAAATGTCCAAACTAACCACATCTAAAACACGCTCATGGCATCAAGTGACAAGACCCTGATGCACTCATCCACATATAGCACACACACTAACTCCATACCCAGAACTGCCATGGCCCAAAGCTCTGTCCACTATTGCTGCTAGTATTACCACCAAATCTAGCAGCCCCTACTACTCTTGTGATCTTGAGTAAGGTGGTGCCTACCAGTCCGATGTGCCCTGAACTGTCTGCTCTGCTAAGAAGGGCTTGCTGACTGAGAACTTGAGTTGCCTATCTGAAATACTGGCTGCTGCACCCTCTGGACAGGTATGATAATGCCACTATCATATGGGTCAGGTATGGTGCCATGCAGGATGGTGTCTCCGCTCCAGCTATCTCGCCTCTTCCATAACACTCTCTAGACTACTACCCTCTGGTTGAATACCAATCTAGGTTGGGCCTAATCCAGTCACATACAGCTCAACTACCATGGTGAGATCCTGTCTCACATCCTCACGATGTCTCATCAGTTATAGAACTCCTAAGTATAGTCCTAACTGATCAATCTCTCCTATCAATATTAAGTAGCTACAATCTATAGTTCTCTCGCATAGATGAAGGATAGAAGAATCTCATAAATTGCTCCTTAAATCCTAACCATGTCATCATCATCATGAAAGGCTGAATGGACCTCCACAAACCAGTCTTGGAGCTATTGCTGAGACTGATAACTCCACAATCATAATCCTCTGGTAGTCAGAATACCCAGATCTGTCCTAGACTCAATGGTATTAATGAAATCCAACGCGTCCCCAGTACCATCAAAAAAACTCACCCCACTCTGGAGTATAACAATGTCGTATCTGCATCAAACATCTCCTGAGTCTGTCGCTGAAGCATCTACTGCACAATGGGCATCGCTTGATTAAGAGCTGCCAAGCCCTGGTTAATACCCACCATGCCAATTTCAAAAGCTACAGGATCCTCTGCTAGAATCTGAGGCTCTACCGGAGGCTGATCCTACCTTTAAGTTGCTACCACTCTAGCTCTACCCCTACCTCTAGGTCAAGGGGCAGGAGGGAGAATCTCATCCTAAAATGATTGCTCACTGTCATCAAGTTCTGCATCTACAACAGGGGCATTCCAAGCATGCCTCATTCTGAAAAGATAAGAAAACCAAGATTTAAAACAAGATAGGAATACAGACTCATATGCTAAATCCAAAAGACAAGAAATTAACAAATAAAGTTTAACAACTTAAGTACTGTAGTATTATGAGAAAAAGACAGACATCGACAGTCAAAAGCATGAAAAATGAACCAAAGCTCTGATACCAACTTTGTCACAACCTGAACCCAAGGGCACGTGATCGACACTAGGGAATGGGAAAGCATAAAGCGACCGAATCCCATGGTAAGCCTTAAAAGAAAAATGCAACATATTTAAACTTTAAAAAACCTTACAATAAATAATTAACTCATTAAAATAAATTTTTATGGAAATATAATATAATTATAATTTTATTCAAATCATTTGATATATATAAAGAAATCCATTTTTCAAAGGAAAGAATTAAATATTTAATTGCTTTTTAAAACATTTAAGTATAAAAATTGGTAGAACCCAATTTATCAATTTTTATAACAGTCATATGACTCACTTATATCCAAGATTGTTGGATCCCAAGAGCAAAGCATTACCAGGATACACAACCGTAGTCACATCACTTAATCCAATATCACTGGCGGTGTCCAAGAGCAAAGCATCACCAGACCATCGACCCCAATGATTTAATAAATAATAATCCAAATTATACTGGCGATGTCCGAGAGCAAAGCATCACCAAACCTTCGGCCCCAGTATTTATTAAATAAACAAATATTATACTACTGGTGGTGTTCGAGAGCAAAGCATCACCAAACCATCGGCCCTAGTAATATAATTAATAATCACATATTTTATCGGTGCACACATGGTCCTGATGAAACCCATCAAGTAGCCCGTTCTATCGTGGTTTATTTAAAATAATTAAAAATAAATAAAATAAGGAAAATTATAATAAATAACAAAAAAATAAATCAACTATAAATTAAATCATGCATATCATATGAAGAATGTCGTCTAGAATCTCATAAAATTAAATTCATAAGAATTTAATATGATTTAAATTAAAAGACCTGACACTCAAATCAAATATTAAACTTACAGGATAAAGGCACTCCTCTAGCACGTTGTGTCTAACCTCGATTGGTAGACATGACTGGAGGGGTGGCTAAAAGACAAAAGGAAAATGACAATTAGAAAATAGAAACCTAACTTCTAGAGTTTCTAAGGAAGACTCGATTCAAACTTAGAATAACATTTTTAAGATTGACCCGGTGTCACATTTTACGAGAAATCTACCAAAAATTAGATAGAGTTTTCTCTATAAAACGGACATCCCTCTATCGAAGTAGAGTCAATCCTGCAAGTAAACACACTTCAAAACTTCATAGAAGCCCAACACCTCGGGTTAGGACCCCGAACTACAAAATTCCCAACCGAGGTTCACAAAAATACAAATAAACAAATATTAAATATTAATATAATAAAATCACCAAAAACTATAAAAATAATAATAATCACAATATAATTTATTCAATTCTCAAAACACTAAATACATTTATTTTCCAACATAATTTAATAAAATTTCAAAATAATAATATAATATTAATAAAAACCCAACTTTCCAAGTATTCAACATAATATAGTCAAATTCAAACTTTAATTGCCCATATAGTTTAAATATACTATAATATGAATTAAAAACTCATTTAAATCACAAAAAAAATAAATAATTTAATATTGAATATATTTTTCAAAAATTTGATTAATTAGTTAAAAATAGTAATTAATTTATAAAAATTATTTTAATACTCTATAAAATTCTAAAACCATTTAAAATATAATTTAACTATATTTTCAACCAAATTACATAATTACCCTCAAAATTCCAAAATTCACATAAATAAAATAATTCCTCAAAAATAATATTAATTTAATAAAATAATTTTTTTTAACACAGAAATTATTAACTTAATATACTAATCACTAATTACTCAAATTCCAACCAAAAATAATTAATTAACATAATTAACAAAAATTACAATTTATATTATTAAAATATTCAAAAATACCCATAATTAAAATTAACTAAAATAATTTCAAGTCAGCTAAGTACATATAGATCAACTCAAAAATCAACTAAATAATACGAAACAAGTTAAGCAAAAATTACATTAATTAACTAAAAATTAAAATAAATACAATAACTAATAAACAACTAACAAACAACTAATAATCTACTAACAAATAACTAATAATCTACTAATAAACACTAACAATCTACTAACAAACAACTAACAATTAACTAGTAAACAACAAGGAAATAATCCTGAAATCAACCTCACAACTCAACTAAATCAGCCTAAAACTCACCTAAAGCAGAAATCTAAGACAAGGAGGGTTGCTGCTGTCTTTGATGTTGTTGTTCTGCTATTGTTGATGATGTTCTTATTGCTGTTATTGTTGTGGCTGCTGTCGTTGATGCTTTTTGTTGCCTGTTGTTGTTGTTGATGTTGTGGTTGTAACAAGAAGAAGAAAGGAGCAGACAGTGGTTGCTGGACGAAAGAAGGTAGTGAGAGGAAGAAAGAAATGGGACATCAAAAGGAAAAGAAAGAAAGGGAATGGAGCCATGGGAAAAATGGGGAAAAAAGGAAGAAGTGGGGTTGGTGGTTTTAATCTATATATATATAACTTGAATAGGGTAGTTTAAGTTTAGTATAGTATATATATATATATATATATATATATATATATATATATATATATATATATATATATATATATATATATATATATATAATATATATATATATATACAACAATAATAATAATACTAGCACTAGTTAAAATAATACTATAAATAATAATAATAAACAATAATAATGCTATGTATAAAATGTTAAGACAATTAAAATAATAATGTATGTGCATAAAAATAAAATGATGTAAAAAATAATAATATTAATAGCTCTCAATAGAATTTTAAATTAGTAATTAAATATAACAATTTAATGTAATAATAATATAAGATAAAAATTAGTAATAACTTTGCAAACCTCAAAATTTAATTATACAAAATAATTTTAAAAAATAATTCGGGTTATTACATTTTCTTTCCATCTTGTCCCGTGTTGGTTGAAGGTAGAGAATTATTAGCAGTCTTAGTCCTTCTATATGTGATCAAGTTTGATGTGATTCTGGGAATGGATTGGTTGTCCCAGTATTATGCTTCTATGGACTGTTGAGCAAAGGAAGTAATTTTCAGGATTCCAGATGATGAGGAATTCATATTCAGAGGTACTGAGAGTTCCATGTCGCGTATCCTTATTTTTGCCATTACAGTTAGGAAGATGCTTAGTAGAGGATGTCAGGGCTATCTAGCTATAGTTAGAGATGTTCAAGCAGAAATGGGATCAGTGGAAAAGGGTACCAGTGGTATATGAATTCTCATATGTTTTTCCAAAGGAGTTACCCTGGATTGCCACCAGATAGAGAGATACAATTCTGTATTGATGTTGTGTTAGGTATAGATTCTATCTCTATGCCACCTTATAGGATGGCACTTGTAGAGCTGTAGGAGTTAAAAGAGCAATTGCATGAATTGTTAGATAAGGGGTTTATTTGGCCTAGTACATCTCCTTAGGGTGCTCCGGTTCTCTTTGTAAAGAAGAAGGATGGTAGTCTTCAGCTCTATATTGACTACAGACAGCTGAATAAGGTTACCATCAAGAATAAGTATCCACTCCCCAGGATTGATGATTTTTTTGATCAGTTATAAGGATCTTGGCATTTCTCTAAGATTGACTTGAGATCTAGGTATCATCAGTTGAGGATTAGAAGTGAGGATGTACCCAAGTCAACATTTCGGACTAGATATGGCCACTATGAGTTCTTGGTAATGTCCTTTGGGTTGACTAATGCCGCAGTAGCCTTTATGGACTTGATGAACAAGGTGTTTAGGCCATACTTTGATCGATTTATGATTGTGTTTATTAATTATATTCTAGTCTATTCCAAGAATAAGGCGGAGCATGTGATGCATCTGAGATTGGTGCTGTAGACTTTGAGAGAGCACCAATTGTATGCTAAGTTTTTGAAATGTGAGTTCTGGTTGGATCAAGTGGCATTCTTAGGCCATGTGGTGTCTAAAGATGGCATTCAGGTGGATCCCAGGAAGATAGAGGCAATCATTGAATGACCAAGACCTACAACGGTTACTGAAGTGAGAAGTTTTCTAGGTTTAGCGGGCTATTACAGGAGATTTATGAAGGATTTCTCTAAGATTGTCCCGCCTTTGACTAGACTAACCCATAAAAATGTTAGATTTATATGGAATGATAGATGTGAGGAGCATTTCCAGTTGCTTAAGGATTTATTGACTTCAGCTCTAGTACTAACATTACCTTATAGTGATGATGGATACATGATGTATTGTGATGCTTCCCATGTAGGTTTGGGATGTGTGCTAATGCATAATGGCAGAGTGGTTGCTTATGCTTTGAGGTAGTTGAAGAAGCACGAGTAGAATTATCCCACTCACGATCTAGAGATGGCAGCAGTTGTATTCGCACTGAAGATTTGGAGGCATTATCTGTACTGTGTCACTTGTGAGATATACACCGACCATAAGAGCTTAAAGTATATATTCGAGCAGAGGGATTTGAACTTAAGGCAAAAAAGATGGATGGAACTTCTGAAAGACTATGATTGTTTGATTCTTTACCATCCAGGCAAGGCAAATGTAGTAGCTGATGCATTGAGTAGAAAATCAGCAGGTAGTCTTGCCCATATTAGTACTGAGAGGAGACCGATTATTTAGGAGTTGCATGAGCTGATTGATCAGGGTTTGCAGTGGAAAGTGACTAAAAAGTGCCTTTTAGCTCAGTTTAAAGTACGGTCTATGTACTTGTATAGAGTTAAGGCAGCTCAAAGAAAGGACCCATAGCTATAGAGAATTATGTTTAAGGTGCAACAAGGTCAATCCAGAGAGTTCGTGATTGATAGTGAGGGAGTTCTATGCTTGGGTACTCAGTTGTGTGTGCCTGATGTTAATGATCTGAGGAGAGAGATCTTAGAAGAGGCATATTTTTCTGCTTACAGTATTCATCCAGGTTTCTACCAAGATGTTTCATAATTTGAAGGATACATACTGGTGGAATAGAATGAAGAAGGATGTTGCATAATTTTTATTCAGGTGTCTCACATGTCAGCAAGTGAAACTAGAACATTAGAGGCCCTCAGGATTGTTACAGCCCATGCCTATCCCAGAGTGGAAGTGGGATATGATTGCCATGGATTTTGTGACTGGTTTGCCTCAAATGATAGGTGGATTTGATGCTATTTAGGTGATCATTGATAGGTTAACTAAGTTAGCTCATTTTCTGCCAGTTAAGAAGACATACTCCACTGAAAGGTTGGTATGGTTGTATGTCAGCATAATTGTTTATCTTCATGGAGTTCTAGTGAGCATAATATTTGACAGAGGAGCCACTTTTACATCAGTTTTCTAGCAAGAATTGCATAAGGCATTGGGTACTAGACTTGACTTCAGTACAACATTCCATCCTCAAACTGATGGTCAGTCTGAAAGGACCATTCATACTTTAGAGGATATGCTCAGAATGTGCATGATGATTTTGGAGGTCAATGGGATAATCATTTGCCAATGATTGAATTTGTATATAATAATAGTTATCATGCAAGTATTGAAATGGCTCTGTATGAAGCATTGTATGGTAGGAAATGCATATCACCTTTATGTTGGGAAATTGGTGAGAGACAGCTGACAGGTCCAAAGTTAGTGCAGATTACTTCTGAGAAAGTCCCCATCATTCAGCAGAGGTTGAGGATAGCATTCAACAGGTAGAAGAGTTATGCCGATCCTAGAAGGAAAGATGTTTCCTTTCTAGTTGGAGATATGGTTTTTCTGAAGGTATCTCCAATGAAAGGAGTTATGAGGTTTGGTAAGAAGGGTAAGTTGGCTCCGAGATATATTGGACCTTTCGAGATATGGCCATAAGTTGCAGAAGTGGCCTATAGACTGGTGTTGCCACCTGAGTTATCTCGAATCCACCCAGTGTTCCATATGTCTATGCTGAGAAAGTATATTCCTGATCCTTCTTATATACTTCAACCTCAAGCAGTGGAGCTCAGCAAATATTTTTCTTACAAGGAGTATCCATTGGCGATTGTGGATAGCCAAGTTCATCAGCTTCGCACCCAGGAGATTCCGATGCTAAAAGTTCTGTGGAGTAACCACACAGCGGAGGATTGTACGTAGGTGACATAATTGAGATACAAGTCGTCTATCCCTATCCTTTTCATCTATAGACCTTGTAATTCCTTACTTATCTTTGAATTTTGAGGACGAATTTCTATAAGGAGGGAAGACTATAATAACCCGAATTTTTTTAAAATTATTTTGTATAATTAAATTTTAAGGTTTGCAAAGTTATTAATAATTTTTATCTTATGTTGTTATTGTTACATTAAATTGTTATATTTAATTACTAAATTTAAAATTCTATTTGGAAACTATTAATATATTTATTATTTCTATCTCATTTTATTTATATAGCATTATTGTTATTTATTATTATTATTTTCCTAGCATTATTTTTTTTGTTCTAGAGTTATTATTATTATTGTTATATATATATATATATATATATACATATAGACATATATTGTGTGGCTTATATTAAAGTAGTGTACATATATATATATATATATATAAAAGACCAAAACCTACCCCACTTTTTTTCCCATCCCTTCATGCCATTCCTTTCTTTTTTTTCTTCTCTTCTTCATGCTGTCCCATTCTTCTTGCCCTCTTCTTACTGTCCTTCTCCTCTTCCAGCAACCACCATTTACTTCTTTTTTCCTCTAACAGCAATAGCATCAATGACAACAACACCAACAACAACAACAGCATCAACGACAACAATAACAACAACAACAACAACAAGAGCAACATTAACAACAATAGGGACAACAACATCAATGATAGCAACAACCCTCTTTGTCCTAGATTTCTATTTTAGGTAAAGTTTTAGGTTAATTTAGTTGAGTTGTGAGGTTGATTTCTGGGTTGTTTCCTTGTTGTTTACTAGTTAACTACTAGTTGTTTGTTAGTAGACTGTTAGTTGTTTGTTAGTAGATTATTAGTTGTTTATTAGTTGTTTATTAGTTATTATGTTTATTTTAATTTTTAGTTAATTAATGTAATTTTTGCTTAACTTATTTCTTATTATTTGGCTGATTTTTTTAGTTGATCTATATGTACTTAGTTGATTTGAAATTATTTTAGTTAATTTTAATTATGGGTATTTTTTAATATTTTAATAATATAAATTGTAATTTTTGTTAATTATGTTAAATAATATTTTTGGTGGGAAATTTGAGTAAATTAGTGTTAGTATGTTATGTTAGTAATTTAGTAGTGATAAATAATTTTAGTAATTTTATATAATTTTTGTGGAATTATTTTAGTAGTATGTGAATTTTGAAATAATAGGTAAATTATATGTTTTTGTTGATATTATAGTTAAATAATATGTTTTAATTAATTGAGATATAATGTGGCATTAAAATAATTTTTATAAATTAATTATTATTTTTAACTAATTAATTCTAATTTTTGAAAATTTTATTCAAATAATAAATTATTTATTGTTTTGTGACTAATTGGGTTTTTAATTATTTTTATAGTATAATTAAGCTATCTAGATCATTAAATGTGAATTTGACTATTTTGTGATGAATAATTGTAAAAATTGGATTTTATTAATATTATGTAAATTATTGGGATTTATTATCTAATTTGGAAAAATAATTAGTTTTAATGTTTATTATTTAAATAAATTAAATTATGGCATTTTGAGTATTTTACGGATTTTTAACGATTTTAAATATTTATTATTATTTTATTTATTTTGGTGGATTGTGAACCTCGGTTGGGGATTTGAGTAGTTCGGGGTCCCAACCCGAGGTGTTGAGCTTATGTGAATTTAGAAGTGTGTTTGCTTATAGGATTGACTCTACTTCGGTAAAGGGATATCTATTTTACATAGGAGATTCTGTCGAATTTTCAGTAGATTTTTCATAAAATGTGACACCGAGTCAATCCTAAAATTGTTAATTTGAGTTTGAATCGAGTCTTCCTTAGAAACTCTAGAATTTAGGTTTCTATTTTCTGATTGTCATTTTCCTTTTCTATCTTTTAGCTGCACCTCTAGTCGCGTCTACTAGTCGAGGTCGGACACGACGTGCTAAAGGAGCGCCTTTATCCTGTGAGTTAATATTTGATTTGAGTGTCGGGTCTTTTAATTAAATTATATTAAATTCTTATGAATTTAATTTTATGAGATCCTAGTCAGCATTTTTCTATATGATATTGCATGATTTAATTTACAGTTGATTTATTTTATTGTTATTGATGTTAACTTTTCCTATTTTATTTATTTACAATTATTTTAAATAAACCACGATAGAACGGGCTACCTGATGGGTTTCATCAGGACTGTGTGTGTACCGGTAAAATATGTGAATATATTAATTATATTACTAGGGCCGATGGTTTGGTAATGCTTTGCTCTCGAACACCGCCAGTAGTATAATATTTGTTATTTAATAAATACTGGGGCCGAAGGTCTGATGATGCTTTGCTCTCGGAGACCGCCAGTATAATTTGGATTATTATTTATTAAATCACTGGGGCCGATGGTTTGGTGATACTTTGCTCTCGGACACTGCTAGTGATGTTGGATTAAGTGATATGACTATGGCTATGTATCCTGGTGATGCTTTGCTCTTGAGATCTAGCAGTCTTTGATATAAGTGAGTCGTATGACTGTTATAAAAAATGATAAATCGGGTTTCTACCAAATTTTTTAATATTGAAATGTTTTAAAAAATATTTAAATATTTATTTCTTCCCTTTGAAAAATGGATTTATTATATGTATGTCAAATGATTTGAATAAAATTATAATTATATTATATTTCCATAAAAAATTATTTTTAAGGAGATTTTCAAACCGCATTCATTTCTTTATTAACTTAATGAGGTCTGACTCCCCTCAACTTATTTTGTTTTTCAGGAGTTTGAAAGTTTTCTGTTAGGCTTACTTCTTTACGCCGTGTAACTTCTTCTCCGGCTATCTTATTGTAATATCCCGAGTTTTTAAATAATTTTAAACTACATCGGGATATACAGTGTTAATAATTTATATATATATATATATATATTTGATTATTAATTAGTTTGTTATTTATTAAAGTCATTTTAATTATTATTTTAAGATTTCTATGTAAAATTTTCCCGAGAGTTTTATTTTTGGGAAAATTAAAACCTAAATAAATAATTATTAATTATTTTAGATGGTTTTGTGAATTTGCATGAGTCCATGAATGATTTTAAGTGTCCTATTAAAATATATACATATACATGCATATATGCACATTTAATTAATTAGGGTTAATTTTTTTAATTAAATTTATATTATATAGTTTTAATAATAATTAATATGTGTATATATATGTATATGTATAGAGATATTATTAATTATGTGTGTGGTGAATAAATATTGTGAATATAATATTCAAATATTATTATAATATAAACTATAGTTATATATATACATATAATATTTACAAAACATAAAGTTCACAATATTTACGAAATTGCCATCAACATCATCTCCCTCATTCCCGACGATCTCCTTCCATCTCCGGCGATTTCAACCTCAATTTCTTGCCATCGGTATGCCTCTCAGCCATCCTCCTCCATCTCCAGCCCATTCTGCCGCCTGAAGCTCCTTTTTCCGGCATTGTTTGATCGGTTTTTCCCCTAGAAATCGAAAATCGATCCTAACTCCGATCAGCACGTTTCCAGCCACCGTTTGAGTGCCACCAGTCTCTATCTCTTCCTTGAGCTCCGGTGAGTGCATTTCTAAGCTTGGTTTCACTTGATTTGGTCTAGATTTCCCTAAGTTTCCAATTTTCAATTTCAGTCAACTTGAGTTCTTGATTTTTTTGAGCTTCAATTATAATGATTCAAGAAAACTTCCTTCATAAAGATTGATCCTAGTAGCTCAATCTACATATTGTAATTTTTTTGGAATTTTTGGGAATTATTTTGATTTTTGTGAATTTTTTATTATTTTATTAATATTTTCTAATTTTCGTAAATTAATTAATTAAATTATGAAATTCTGATTTATGGTGTTTATAGGTGTTAAAATGAATTTTAGAAATTTATTTGTAATTTTTATGATTTTTGTATAATTGTTGTGAATTTATTTAGTTTATGTGATTTTTAGAAAATTAGGTTAATTATGTATTTTATTGAAATTAATTGGTTAATTGAGTATATTTGTTGATATTATTGAATTATATGTTGAGAAATTAATTTTTGAGTAATTATACTATTTTTAGTGAATTTTTGAAAAATTATAGTGAATTTATATATAGTAGGGGTATTTTGGTAATTTGACACTAAATTGACTAAAAATATAATTAAATTGGTTTTAATAGTTATTTGAGGTATAAAAAAAATGATTTCTACAAATTATTTAGTATTTTTAACTAATTAAAACTATTTTTCGTAAATTATTTTCAAATTATATATAATATACTATTTTTCTAAATAAATGAGTTTTAATCGGTTTTTAATATGTTTTAGGGTTAATTGTGTAATTTAGAGTTTTAAAATGTATTTTGGTCAATATTTATGAATTATCTAGAATTGTTGATTTTTAATAATATTTTATTAAAATTAGGGTTTTTATGTAATTATCGGTGAAATAAATATTTTCAGTGTTTTAAATATCTGATTTGCTATATTTTGATTATTCAAAGGTATTTTTGGTATTTCTGGCATTTAAATGTGTTCTGTGTATATCTCGTAAATTGTGAGTCTCGGTCGGTAGAATTGTAGTTTGGGAGTCCAACCGAGGGGTTGTGTGGCTGTGTATTCTTGAAGTGCATTTTTTGTGCAGGATCGGCCCTACTTTTATAGGGAGATGTTCATTTTACAGAGGAGACTCTGCCGAAATTTCAGTAGATTTCTCGTAAAATGTGACAACCGGTTCGAGTCTAATTTTAAATTTTTAATTGAGTCTTTCCGTAGTAACTCTAAAAGCATAGAGTTAGAATTTATTTTGATGGTTGTTATTTTATTTTTTATAGCTACGCTGAGACCGAGGTCCAACGGACCAGGCCCGTTGAGTCTGTCTCGAGGAACGCACACCAGTGAGTTATTATACTGTATATATATGCATTGCATATAGGATGCATCATTTAGGATTTTTCATTTTCATTATATGTTTTTCTAAAGTGATTTAAATTATAATATTTTTGGTATATCTAGGGTTTGTATTTTTGTATATATGCATATTAAATAATTATGCATGTTATTTTGATATTTGCACATTAAATAATGAGGTGTATGTTTAATACATTTTAGTATATATACATGTTTTAAATGTACATTTATTCATAATTATTTTATTGAATGATTAGTATACTTTAGGTATAGTTTCAGTATATTTTAGGTTTATTCTTAAATAATTGCATGCTATATTATGAACCTACACTTAAATTGTTTTAAGTTTATTTTTGGTATATTTTTGATATATTTCCAAATAAATGCATGTTTTATTATTAATTCAAACCTAACACATTAGTAGTATACTTAGGGTTTATTTGTGATATATGCATGTTAAAAAATTAGGTTATTTTGGTATATTGTGAATATATGTTAAACCCATACGCATGTTTTAGTACATACACATATTTAAATGAATATTTATACATAATTGTTTTATTAAGTGATTTGTGTACTTAGTGTATATTCTTTGTATATTATTAAAATTGCACTTAAATTATTTTTAACTATATTAATGGTTTATCTTTAGTATATTTCATATTTTATTTGACATATATATACCCAAAATATACTGGGTATATCTTACGTATATTTTTGGTATATATATGGTTGATTTTATTATTATGAAAATCATTTTATATTAATTATTTTTCGAATGAATGATTTATTTTAAGTGAAGGATATCAATAGAACGTCGTGAAGGATATTAATAGAACGTGCTTCCTAGTGGGCAGCACTAGGACCGTGTACGTACCGATGCGATATATAAGGGTTGAGTGAGAATTAATTTTGGTGATTATAATTAATTTGATTGATATGACTAAGATTAATGGTATGATAGATAGTGTGATTGCGGGGCTAATCACACTGACAGTCAGACTGTTGGAGCTCGGTTGACTTGGTGTTTTGGGACCAGTCTACTATCCATAATGGAATAAATGATCTATTGATTTGATTGAGATGTGAGGTGATAGATAGTGTGATTGATGGAGCTCGGTTGACTTAGTGTCTCGGGACCAGTCTGTTGTCCAAATTGGAATAAGTGTTCTATTTGGAATCAAGTGAGCCTGTATGGCTAGAGTGATGATGGGGTTGATTGAGGTTGCTATTATTACGGTTCTATGGATCCTTCATGAATTAAACTAAATGTTTTCTGCATTTAGTATATTTATATAAGCAGAGTTGGCATATGTGTGGGATGCGTGAATATATATATATATATATATGAATGCATGATTGGATATGTTTTAGATTGCATGTATATATAGTATAATAATTCACTCAGTGAGCTCTGACCCCCCTCAATTATTTTTTTCGGAAGATCCTATATCATCAGACCTTAGTAGTAGAGTTCATCGCTAGTGTTCTTCTATTCCGACTATTTTATGTAAATGTATATTTTGAACTTTGAATCGTATTCTAGAAACTGCACTAGTTGTGTTATTATATCAGAAGAGTATTATTTTGTTTTAATATTTAATACTCAGAGAGTTGTATCTGGACATTTTATGAATACATTTATTTATAGAAGAATTTGGAGTATGTACTTTGTATATTGATTCAGAAAAATTTTAATTTTATCGTACTTTTTATTTATTTATTGCATGATTTTATTTTCTAAGGCTTGCTACGAGTTCCGGATTCGAAAGAATTCATGTTCCTTAGCGCCGGTCACGACTCCTAGTTTGGGTCATGACACTTATGTAGGTCTATATAGTTGTATTGGTATTAGTATCCGTGTACCGCAGTAGAGAAAACTGTTTAACTGCATATTTGTTTGGGATATCATGTATTTATAATTTATGTACTAAGATATTATTTGTATAACTGATGTTTATTTAATTTATGCACTATGATATTATGGTTTAAATTATATTGAGAAAAATCAGTTTAATAATGTGCATTGTGAATTAATTATTTATTATAGGGTTTCAAAGTTTAAATATTCCATGTTTTTCTTTTAAGGCTTACTACGGGATTCAATAGCTTTATGCTTTCCCATTCCCTAGTGTCAGTCATGTGCCATTGGGTTCGGGTCATGACATTCATATTAATAATTTAGTAAATATATTTATAAATATTATAATATTACATGTATATTACAAGATTATAATATATTTATATATGTAGTATATTAAGTATTCATAGTATATTCAATGAGAGTATTCAGGATATTTAATATTATATTATATGATTATAATCATAGTATAATTATGTATTAAGTATACAGAATTATAGACAATATAGATATATCTAATAGATATACATAATATTTATTATAGATATCTAATTATCTATATTTGGTATATTAGTAATAAGTATATGATAATCTATTTGTCACAACCCGAACCTGGGGGCACGTGACTGACACTAGGGAATGGGAAAGCATAAAGCTACCGAAACCCGTAGTAAGCCTTAAAAGAAAAACGTGAAATATTTAAACTTTGAAACCTTAAAATAAATAATTAAATCACAATGCACATTATCAAATTGATTTTTCTCAATATAGTTTAAAACATAATATCATAGTGCATAAAATAAATAAACATAAGTTATACAAATAATATTTCATTACATAATATTCAACTTAAAATATACAGTTATATAATTCTCTATTGCAGTACACAAATATAAATACAACACAACTAAGTAGACCTACGTAGAATAGTCGGTGACAAAGCTACATGACAAAGAGAAGTAGGCCTAACAAAAAACTCCCAAACTCCTAAAAAAAATGTTGAGGGGAGTCAGACCTCATTGAGTAAGTTAATAGAGAAATGAATGTGGTTTGAAAATCTCCTTTAAAATAAATTTTTATGGAAATATAATATATTTATAATTTTATTCAAATCATTTGATATACATATAAGAAATCCATTTTTCAAAGGAAATAATTAAATATTTAAATGCTTTTTAAAACATTTAACTATAAAAATTTGGTAGAATCCGATTTATCAATTTTTATAATAGTCATACGACTCACTTATATCAAAGACTGTCGGATCCCGAGGGTAAAGCATCACTAGGATGCACAGCTACAGTCACATCACTTAATCCAATATCACTAGCGGTGTCCGAGAGCAAAGCATCACCAGACCATCGGCCCCAGTGACTTAATAAATATTAATCCAATTATACTGACGGTGTCCGAGAGAAAAGCATTACCAGACCATTGGCCCCAATATTTATTAAATAAACAAATATTATACTACTGGTGGTATTCGAGAGCAAAGCATCACCAGACCATCGGCCCCAATATTTATTAAATAAATAAATATTATACTACTGGCGGTGTCCAAGAGCAAAGCATCACCAGACCATCGACCCCAGTAATATAATTAATAATCACATATTTTATCGGTACGCACACAGTCCTGACGAAACCCATTAGGTAGTGTCACGACCCAAAACAGGGGGCCATGACCAGCGCTAGGGAACGAGAATTCTTTCGAATCTAGAACCCATAGCAAGCCTTAAAAATAAAAGCATGCAATAAAATAAATAAATAAAATATTATTCAGCAAAAATAAAATCTCGAATAATAAAATAATAATTCCTCAACTTCCTTTAATAACATAAATCACATCTCATATTATAAGTAAAAATATTTTAAATTTAAAATCTCATACAATTATAATTCAAATACAACCCATAACAGATTTAAATACAACCACTACTACAGTGTCTAGAGTACAAAATAAAACTCAAGTAAGTGATTTACATAATAAAGCCAGAGCGGAAGAAATCCGGCGAACAGGTCTACTGCTGAGGTCTGAAGAAGAGGACTCTCCTGAAAAATATCAACAGAGGGGAGTCAGACCTCATTGAGTGAATTATTATAATATATATACATGCATAACTAAATGACAAATGCAGACACTCAAAAGTATATATAATAAATATATATACAGGCAAATACACACGGATGCAAGGAAAATCATTTTAATACTGAAAATCATCAGTTATGAATGATCAAATAGAACCCTATATTTTCGTAACCTTAAATATCAATAGAACTCACTTTAGCCATATAGGCCCACTTAGTTCCAAATAATTCACTTAGTCCAACTGGACAGTAGACTGGCCCCGAGACACTAAGTCAATCGAGCTTCAGCAGTCTGACTGTCAATGTGATTAGCCCTGAGACTCTTGGTCAACCGAGCTCCAGCAATCATACTCTCAATCACATCAATCTCAATCATATCAATCATGTCATATTTCCTCAAATAAGTTAGTAATTTAACCCTATGATCTATCGCACCGATACGTACTCGGTCATAGTGCTGCCCACTAGGAAGCACGTTCTATCGATATTGTCACGACCCAAAATAGGGGCCATGACCGGCGCTAGGGAATGGGAATTCTTTCGAATCCGGAACCCGTAGCAAGCCTAAAATAAAATAAAACATGCAATAGTAATGATAACAACACATTTAAGTAAAATACTATGCAGCGGAATAAAATCATAAATATCAAAATAATAATCCACCATCACGGGATTTAAATCAAATTTCTCATCTCATATATAAACAAACTCTTTTAATACAAATCCAGTTCAAATTCTTAAAATACATAACTCACACAAATATAATACATAAAACCCATAATTTATTTACAACTACTGCAGTGTCTAGATTATAAAAATAAAACTCAAGTGAGCAGTTTACATAAAGAAGTCGGGGCGGAAGAAATCCGGCGTACAGGCCTACTACTAAGGTCTGAAGATGATGACTCTCCTGAAAAATAGTCAACGGAGGGGAGTCAGACCTCACTGAGTGAATTACTATAGTATATATATACTTGCATACTAAATGCCAATGCACACAATCAAAAGTATATATAATATGTATGTATACAAGCAAATACACACAAATGCAATAAAATCATTTTATATATTTTTATTGAAAATCACTGTTTATGAAGGATCAAATAGAACCCTAAAATATCGCAACCTCAAAATAGTATTAGAAAACACTCTAGCCACACAGGCTCACTTATTCCAAAATATTCACTTGATCCATTTGGACAGTAGACTGGCCCCGAGACACTAAGTCAACCGAGCTCCAATAGTCTAACTGTCAGTGTGATTGGCCTCGAGACACTTGGTCAACCGAGCTCCAGCAATCACACTCCCAAATCCTTTCTCACACATCAAATAATCAAATCCAATCAATATCCACAAATGGTTAGTAATATAGCCTAAATGCTATAAGCGTACCGGTACATACTCGGTCCTAGTGCTGCCCACTAGGTATCACGTTCTATTGATATCCTTCATTTAAAATATAAAGCATACATTCATAAAAAATAAATGATGCATGTAATTGAAATGAACAGCAACATAAACCATATATATATTAGAAATATACCAAAAGTAAACCAGGTATATTTCGAGTATATATACGTTAAATAAATCCAATATAATTACAAAATAAACTAAGAATATACCAAGGATATACATAAAAACATTTTAAGAATAATTTATTAATGAAATATGTATATAATTTGAAAATATACCAAAATATACCGAATATAAACTAAAAATAAACTTAAATACTAATTGAATTATTTATGCAAATTAATCAAAATAAAACATACATTCCTAAATCATGCACCCTAAGCATATATATATAAAATAGTAACTCACACTTAGTGCGCTCCTCGAGATTGGTCCGATGGGCCTGGTCCACTAGGCCTCGGTCTCGTCACAACTAAACAAACAAAAATGACAGGAATCAGAACAAATCTAATAGAAGTTCTAAAGACTCGATCTAGATTACTAGACACAGAATTAAATCAGAATTAGGGTTCGACCGGACATCACATTTTATGAGAATTCTACCGAAAATTCGGCAGAACATCCCCTGTAAAATGGACATCTCTCTACTCAAAGAGTAGAGCCGGCCCTGCAAAGAAACACACTTCGAAAATAGACACAGAAACACATCCACAACCCCTCGGTCGGACTCCAAACTACAGTTTACCAATCGAGGTCCACAATCACAGAATATTACAGAAATATCGAAAATACCCTTATATCATAGAAATACATTTTATAAGTAGAAATTACATAATTAACCTTAAAACATAGTAAAAACCGATAAAACTCATTTATTTAGAAAAATCGTATATTATATATATAATTGAAAATAATTTACAAAAAATAGTTTTAATTAGTTAAAAATACTAAATAATTTGTAGAAATCATTTTTATACCCTAAATAACTATTAAAACCAATTTAATTACATTTTAGCCAATTTAGGGTAAAATTACCAAAATGCCCCTAAATATATAAATATACTAAAATTACTCCAAAAATTCACCAAAAATAATATAATTGCACAAAATTAATTTTCTCAACATATTTATCAATAATATCAATAATTAAACTCAATTAACTAATTAATTTCAATTAAAAACACAATTATCCCTATTTTTCAAAAATTACATAAACTAATTAAATTCAAAATAAATACATAAAAATACACAAAAATTCCACATAAATTTCTATAATTCATTTCAACACCTATATTTATCATAAAACACAATTTCATAATTTAATTAATTAATTTTCGAAAATTAGAAAATAATAATAAAATATTCAAAAATACCCAAAAATCAAAATAATTTCCAAAAATTCTCTGAAAATTCATACATGTAGATTAAGCTAAGGGGAACAAAATTTGTTAAAGGATTTTTCATGAATCAATCAATTCGAAGTTCAAAAAAAATCAAGAACCCTAAAATGGCTGAATTACCAAATCGAAACCTAAGCAAATCTAGACCATTTTAAGTGAAACAAAGCTTGGACTCACACTCACCGGAGCTGAAGGAGAAGAAAGAGACTGGCGGTGTCAAAAATGGTGGCCGAAAACGCTGTGAACGATGGTGAGAATGAATTTCGGCTTTCCGGCGATATCAAGCTCCTCCGACGTCGGAAACGGGCTCTACTGGCAGCGGAACAGCTGGAGGAAGGAGGTGGCATGCCTGGAGGCACACCAACGGTAAGAAAATGCGATGACAATGAACGGAAAATGGATGGGGATGATCGAAAAGAAGGGGAAGGGAAGAATGACAATTCCATAAATATATCAACTTTATTTTTTTTGTTTAAATATTAAATGTATATGTATATATATATACTTTACACTATATATTAAAATAATATAAACTCACACACATTAATTATACACCACACACATATAATTTAATATTTTAATAATTTAAATACTAAAAATAATTAAATAATATTAAAACTAATTAATAAATAATAAAAATACTAGGGTAATTAATTAAACCCTAATTAAATAAATACACATATATATTTTATTTAGTACTTTAAAAATACATATGAGTTCATACAAATATGGAAATCTATTTAAAATAATTAATAATAAATAATTTACGTGTCAATTTCCCCGGAAATGCAAGTCCCGGGAAAAGTTTACGTAAAGTGCTTAAAATAACATAAAATAAATAAAAATAAATTTTAATTAAATAACAACTCATTAAATCATAAATATATACAAAAATTATTAACACTACATATCTTGATGCAGTATTAAAATATTTAAAAATACGGGATATTACAGATATCCTTCATTTATATTAAAACATACATTCAGGAAAATAAATGATGCATAATGATATTTAAAATAAACAAATATACCATATATATACCAGAAATATACCTAAAATAAACTAAGTATGTTTCAGGTATATATATACGTATAGTCAACTCAAATAAATCTCGAAACATATTAATTTAAACCAATGATATATTTAAAAACAAGCTATATTTAATTGAAAAGGAAAACATGCATTTATTTTATAATATACCAAAAATATATTGAAAGTATACCTAAAATATACTTAAATATTCAAATAGGCAATTATGCAAAGTTTATATTTAAAACATAGAATTCTAAAACATGCACCCCAAGCAATGCATATATATCATAATAACTCACAGTTGTGTGCTCCTCGAGACGGGCCAAACCTCGTCCTGAAAGGACTCATCATCGTCGGCCTCAACGACCGGTGGAGCAACACGCGCTCGCCTCCTCATTCTAAAAAGACAAACAGAATGATTCAGACAAAATAAACAACAAAGGAATAACACAAAAAACTAAAGCAAGGAATACTCATCAAGACATACTCGAACCTAATTCACTGCAGTAGTTTCGAAAGAAAACATAACACTGAAAACTAGGGCCACAACTCACTTAACTAAACCCTGACACATAACTCCGCTCTGATCCCAACTTTGTCACGACCCAAAACAAGGGCCATGACCGGTGCTAGGGAATGGGAATTCTTTCGAATCCGGAACCCGTAGCAAGCCTTAAAAATAAAAGCATACAATAATAATAATAACATAAATAAAATATTTTGCAGCAGAAATTAAAATATCATATGTAATAATATAATCCACCATCTCATTTAAATAAACAAACTCATCTCAAATATATAATATCTTTTAAATACAAATCTCAGTTCAAATATTTATAATACAAATCTTATACAATCATAGTACATAAATATCCCAACTGACTACAACTACTGCAGTTTCTAGATTATAAAATAAAATCAAGTAAGCAGTTTACATAGTGAAGCCGGGGCGGAAGAAATCCGGCGTATGGGTCTGCTACTGAGGTCTGAAGACATAGACTCTCCTGAAAAATAGTCAACGGAGGGGAGTCAGACCTCATTAAGTGAATTGCTATAATATATATACATGCATAGCTAAATGACAATGCACACATTCAATAGTATATATAATAAATATATATACAGGCAAAATCACACAGATGCAGCAAAATCATTTTATATAATACTGAAAATAACATCCATTTATGAAGGATCAAATAGAATCCTAGAAAATTGCAACCTCAAACAGTGTTAGACAGCACTCTAGCCATACAGGCTCATTTATTCCAAATAAATTCACTTGTTCCATTTGGACAGTAGAAGTAATATCCCGAGTTTTAAAATAATTTTAAACTGCATCGGGATATGCAGCGTTAATAAATTTTTAATATATACATTTGATTATTTAGTTATTTTGTTAATAATTAATGTTATTTTAAGTTTATTTAAATTTTTCTACTTAAAAATTTTTTCCGAAACTTACTATTTTGGGAAACAATATTTAAATAATATTATATTATTTAATATTATTTTATTTTACTAAAGTATATTGTTTCATGCATTATCATTAATTTATGTGTGTGCAATATATAATATTAGGTTTTATTGTTATATATATATATATATATATAAAAGTTTATTGTTACTATATTTATGAATATATATATATATATATATATATATATATATATAAACACCAAACCCATCCTATTTTCCCTTCCCCTCCCGATCATCATCAACCCCCACCCTCACCGCCTGTTACTTCCAATCGCTGGCCATTAGAGTGCCTCCCAGCGTGCCACCGTCTTCTCTAGCAGCTCCACCGTCCTTGTCATCTTCCCCGGCGCCGGTGTCGACCTTTGTTGCCCCTTTTTGCCCAAAACACATTTCCTCGCTGTTCTCCTCCATCCGGCCACCAAATCAGACGTTTCCGATGGTGTTGAACTCATGAAGCTACGAGGAGGTTGATTCCGAGCTCCTTCCAGCCTGAAAACGTGTGGTGGTGAGGTTTCAAACTCATTTTAGTTTCCACCATTTTAGGGTTTTTGATTTTTTTTTTTAATAATTCTTGCTTGATTCAAGAAAACTTCCTTTATAAAGATTTATTCTAGTAGCTCAATCGACATGTGGTAATTTTTTTGGAATTTTTGGGAATTATTTTGATTTTTGTGAATTTTTGATTATTTTATTAATATTTTCTAATTTTCGTAAATTAATTAAATAAGTTATGAAATTATGATTTATGATGTTTATAGATGTTAAAATGAATTTTAGAAATTTATTTGTAATTTTTATGATTTTTATATAATTATTATGAATTTATTTAATTTATGTGATTTTTAGAAAATTAGGTTAATTATTTATTTTGTTGAAATTAATTGGTTAATTGAGTATATTTGTTGATATTATTGAATTATATGTTGAGAAATTAATTTTTGTGTAATTATACTATTTTTAGTGAATTTTTTAATAATTATAGTGAATTTATATATAGTAGGGGTATTTTGGTAATTTGGCACTAAATTGGCTAAAATATAATTAAATCGGTTTTAATAGTTATTTGAGGTATAAAAATGATTTCTACAAATTATTTAGTATTTTTTAACTAATTAAAATTATTTTTCGTAAATTATTTTTAAATTATATATAATATACTATTTTTCGTAAATAAATGAGTTTTTATCGATTTTTAATATGTTTTAGGGATAATTAAGTAATTTGGATTTATAAAATGTATTCTGGTCAATATTTATGAATTTATAAAGAATTATCGATTTTAATAATATTTTATTAAAATTAGGGTTTTTTATGTAATTGTCGGTGGAACAATTATTTTCAGCATTTTAAATATTTGAATTGCTATATTTTGATTATTCAAGGGCATTTTTGGTATTTCTGGAATTTTCATGTATTCTGTAATTATCTCGTGAAATTGTGAACCTCGGTCGGTAGAATTGTAGTTCGGGAGTCCGACCGAGGGGTTGTGGTTGTGTATTTTCGAAGTGTGTTTTCTATGCAGGATCGGCCCTACTTTTATAGGAAGATGTCCATTTTATAGAGGAAACTCTGTCGA
Source organism: Mallotus nudiflorus (assembly GCA_947683625.1). Taxonomy (NCBI): domain Eukaryota; kingdom Viridiplantae; phylum Streptophyta; class Magnoliopsida; order Malpighiales; family Euphorbiaceae; genus Mallotus; species Mallotus nudiflorus. The sequence goes on from CANTUR010001906.1 coordinate 35,729, forward strand.
AATTTCGGTAGATTTCTCATAAAACGTGACAACCGGTCCGAGTCTAATTTTGAATTCTTGATTGAATCTGTCTATAGTAATCCTAGAAGTATAGAGTTAGAAGTTTATTCTAACGGTTATTATTATTTTATTTTTCTAGCCACGCTGAGATCGAGGCCTAACGGATCAGGCCCGCCGAGTTTGTCTCGTGGAGCGCTAACATGTGAGTTATTATACTATATATATATATATATATGCATTGCATATAGGATGCATCACTTAGGGTTTTCTATTTTCATTATTATATTTTTAAAGTAATTTTGAATGATAATATTTTTGGTATATCTAGGGTCATATTTTTGTATATATGCATATTAAATAATTATGCATGTTGTCCTGATATTTGCACATTAAACAATTAGGTTTAGTTTTAATACATTTTAGTAGTATATACATGTTTTAAAATGTACAATTAGTCACAATTATTTTATTGAACGATTAGTATTCTTTAAATATAGTTTTAGTATATTTTAGGTTTATTCTTAAATAATTGCATGCTATATTATAAACTTACACTTAAATTGTTGTTAAGTTTATTTTTGATATATTCCCCAAATAAATGCATGTTTTATTATTAATTGAAACCTAAAACATTAGTGGTATACTTAGGGTTTAATTATGATATATGCATGCTAGAAAATTAGGTTATTTTGGTATATTGTGAATCTATGTTAAACCTAAACACACATTTAAATGAATTTTTATACATAATTGTTTTATTAAGTGATTTGTGCACTTAGGTATATTCTTTGTATATTTAGGTACATTTTTTTTAAGCAAATGCATAATGTATTATTAAAATGCACTTAAATTGTTTTTAACTCTATTAACGGTTTACCTTTAGTATATTTCATATTTTATTTGATATATATATATATATATATAATTTTTATTATTATGAATATCGTTCTACCTTAATTACTTTCTGAATGAATATTTATTTTAAATGAAGGATATCAATAGAATGTGCTTCCTAGTGGGCAGCACTAGGACCGTGTACGTACCGGTACGATAGATAAGGGTTAAGTGAGAATTAATTGTGGTCATTATAATTGATTTGATTGATTTGACTAAGATTAATCGTATGTTAGATAGTGTGATTGCGGGGCCAATCACATTGACAGTTAGACTGCTGGAGCTCGGTTGACTTAGTGTCTCGGGGCCAGTCTACTGTCCATAGTGGAATGAATGATCTATTGGGTTGATTGAGATGTGAGGTGATAGATAGTGTGATTGTGGGCCAATCACACTGACAGCCAGACTGCTGGAGCTCGGTCGACTTAGTGTCTCGGGGCCAGTCTACTGTCCAGATTGGAATAAGTGTTCTATTTAGGAATCAAGTGAGCCTGTATGGCTAGAGTCATGATGGGGATGTTTGAGGTTGCTATTATTAGGGTTCTATGGATCCTTCATGAATTAAACTAAACGTTTTCTATATTTAGTATATTTATATAAGCCGAGTCGACGTATGTGCGGAATGTGTGATTATATATATATATATATATATATATATATATATATATATATATATATATATATATATATATATATATGTGTGTGTGTGTGTGTGTGTGTGTGTGTGTGTGTGTGTGTGTGTGTGTGTGAATGCATGACTCGTTATGTTTTAGATTGCATGTATATATAGTATAATAATTCATTCAGTGAGGTCTGAGCCCCCCTCAATTATATATTTTTTTAGGAGATCCTATATCGTCAGACCTTAGTAGTAGAGTAGTAGAGTTCCTTACCGGTGTTCTTCCGTTCTACCTATTTTATGCAAATGTATATTCTGAACTCTGATTTCTATTCTAGAAACTGCAGTAGTAGTGTTATTCTATCAAAAGAATATTATATTGTTTGATATTATATACTCTGAAACTTTGTATTTGAACACTATACGATTATATATTTATGTATGAAAGGATTTGGAGTATTTATGTTATTTATTGATTCAATTTTTTTTTAAATTCTGTCATACTTTTATTTAATTATTGCATGATTTTATTTTCTTAGGCTTGCTACGAGTTCTGGATTCGAAAGAATTCCTATTCCCTAGCACCGGTCATGACTTCTAGTTTGGGTCGTGATAAAGTTGGTATCAGAGCCAGGTTTAGAGATGTGGACCTAGGTTGTTGAGTCGTGTTTTCTTTAGAACTACTATAGTTAAATTAGGTTCGGTCATGTCTTTGAAAAGTTTTCCTTGCATTAGGGATTCCGCATAACCATTAGGGTGTCTGTTGATGTTTGTGATTGTTGAACTATTTTTTTATTTTTGCTCCTTACTGATTGCCTCGAGCGTGAGTCGCTCCATCGATCGATGATAGTTGATCTTCTGAGCATGAGGTTCTACCCCTTATGCAGCCTGTTAGGCGTAGGGGTAGAGATGGACTTAGAAGGCCTGATGGTCACTGTTGACAGTGGGAACAACTGAATGAGGAGCTGGTAGCTTAGCATTACGATGATGTTGCTTCTGCAACAGGAGATTCGTAGGGTGCAGTGTCGATACCTTCGATCGTACAGCAGATGTAATTTCTTTTTTCAGTTAAGAACTCGAGATATGTTAATTCTGCGTATATTCCATATTCTGAATTCTGTTGGTTTCCCTATCTTTTCAGCGTAGTGAATGCGAATTATTTCTTCTACAGAGACAATAATTGATAATCAGTCTTTCCAAGTTTGAGTTGTGGTTATAGTTTCAGCTCTACTACACCTATCTAGTATAGGGGTAGGTTAGAGGCAATTGTAACTCAAGGGTTAAGGTAGTCATTGTAAGCAGTACTGGCATTCCTTTTAAATTTGAACTTGCAGCAATTGTGGCTACGATAGCCGAGATTATTAAGAGCTTGATAGCATTTAGCCAAGTTTGACAGTTGTTTGAATATGCTCTGATGGAGAAATTGGGAAATGTCTAATGAAGACGAAACACTCTTGTACTCTTTATGGCAAGCTATCAGTTCTGACTGCAACACATAATTTGAGTTAAAAAGGGATTTCTAAGATGGTTCTATCCACCTTCAAGGAGAGATAATTAACTGTGGTTGTTATTGCTCAGAGTAAGAGAAGACTGGTAGAATTGTGTGTTACAGGACTAAGTTTAATATATGGGCATTTGAACCGAGAATTAAGATTCAGGGGATTATTGTGAATTCAGTCTTTTGGGTGTAATTGATCTTGATGAGATGTGAAAGGGTTGTCAGGAATATCTAGCTCTAGACGAATATACTGCAGTGGAGAAGTTGTCTCTCTCAGATGTTTCGGTTGTCGGTGAGATTCTGATGTTTTTTTTTCTGATGAGTTGCCAGGTTTACCACCTAACAGAGATTGAATTCTGTATCGATGTGGCTCTTAATATAACTCCTATTTCAACGTAGCCTTACAGAATAGCACTTGCAGAGCTGAGGAGTAATTATAAGATCTGTATGACCAGAGTTTTGCTAGACCTTGTGTTTCTCATTGGGGTGCACAGTTCTTTTCTAAGATTACTTTGAAGCTGGGTTATCATTAGTTATGGATCAATTTGTAGCAGTCTTCATTAATGATATACTAGTGTATTCGAAGTGAATGAAAGGGCATGTATATCACTTGAGGACTATACTACAGACATTAAGAGAATGTCAACTTTATGCAGAATTCAGGAAGTGTGATCATTGGGTGGAGAGTGTTGTTTTTCATGGAAGTGTGGCGTTTAAAGATAGTATTCAAGATGATCCATAAAAGATCAAAGCAGTATCAGAGTGGCCTAGATTGACCAGATCTATTAAGATTTGTAATTTTCTGGGTTTAACTGGGTATCATAGGAAATTTGAACAGAATTCTCTAGAATTGCAGCTCTTATGACCCGCATAACTCAAAAGAATGTGAAGTTTGTGTGAACAGATGTTTGATAGAACAGTTTCCAAGTGCTGAAGAAGACCGTTGATCTAAGGGTTATGTGAACTTTAGAGGATAAGACTGGATAACATTATAGCATTTCATCATATCATCATAGCATCTCATTATAGCATTTCATCACGACATTTCATTCCAGCAGTTCATCATAACATTTCATTATACCATTTCATCATAAAATTCATCATAGCATGTCATCATGACATTTCACCATAGACTGGTCTACTAATGAGTGATGCATAAGTTAGGGTTGATGTTGTAATTTGAGAAAGAGATTCTATATAAGCTGTGGAATGAACTTGCAGTATACTTCTAGATATTACAGTATTTAGAATCAGTACTGGTGGGTTAGTGATGAGTGTGAAAAATGCATTTTGTTAACTAGCCTTTGTCTTAGGAAAAATTCAATTTCAGTTAAGTTTATGTTTCTTTCATTCATTTTTTATTTAGTTGGGTACTTAATGCATGTCTTGTGTGTTTATTTATTTTTACGTATTAGTTGGTTTATTTTTGGTTGATTTTTATGTATTTAGGGAAGTCAAAGAACAATAAAGGAAGGTTATATGGGAGCCGTGAGCACTTGAAGTGGGCTCAAAAAGCAATGGAGGTTAATATGCAATAATGCTAAAAAAGGGATGTGCATGGCCGTGTGCATTACGACCTGGTGATTGGAAAAATTCAGAGTCGAATTTAATTGCTGACTCATGAGGGACAAGACGGAGATTTCACATGGCTGTAACCCTAGGGCTTGTAATTAGGGTTTTATAAGAGGGTAGCCACCAGAAACAAGTATATATATAGATTATTATTCATCACTTTGGAGATGGACATTATTTTTAGAGAATTTTCTTAGAGCAATTTTGAGAAAACAAGGATATTTTCTTGCTTATGTTAGTTTGGAGATTGGAGAATAAAAATTGAAGAACATCAAGCTTCCTATTTAACAAGGGGGTTTATTTTATTCAATTGTTTTTATTCATTCTTAATTTTAATTCAATGATGATGTCTATTTTCTGTTATTATTCTTCTTTATTTCTTAAAATTAGCATGAGTAGCTAAATTCTTAGTTAGGGTTCTTATTGTTATTCAACCATGGGCTAATCGTAATTAAACCTAAGCCATTAATCTAGATCCTTTAGTTATTGTTGAACTTAATGTCTTCTTAGGATTGATCACCCTTTGATTGAATATACACAATAAAACTTGATCGAGAGATGGGTTGTATTAGATTTAAACAATAACCTGTTAGATGCTTTCTTAGTTGAGAAACACTTAAGTAACTAATATTGATTAAGGGTTGGTGCTTAAACTGGGTTAACTGAATGCTTAGTAGGCGAGAGCTTTAAATCTAAGAACATCAATTTACTTGGTTAATCATAGGGTTGTCTTAAGAGGAAAGCCAATGATTTTAGGGAAACCCTCAAATTAGATTAAGGTTAGGTATGGTTTAGCAGTAAATTGATTTTAAATAAAGGTTGAATTAGTAGTAAGAACCCTAGCTCTCTAAAGTGATTGTTATTTCATTGTGATTTTTTGTGTTTTGTCTTAGTTTAATTAAAAATACCCTTTTTCGTTGTTTAAACAAACAAACACAACTAGTATCACTGTAGTTAATTTGCAATCTCTGTGGGATCAATATTTAATTACTACTTGTATGAATCCGTATACTTGTAGAAACCCATCAAGTTTTTGGTGTCATTGCCGGGGATTGCCAAATTGATATTGTTGAGAATTTTGTGTTGTTTGATTTAGATGTTATTTTTTACTTTTGTTTTTGTTATGTTTTGGTTATACATGAACTCTTGTTGTTGCATGCACATAACGCGTGGTGCAAGCAGACAAGGAGTAATTAAATATCGATCCCATATTATACGGAATTTTATTCATCACTTGACAAACACAAATTGGAGCCTTTAGAAGCCGAGTCCCTTGGTGAAGATTACCTAATGCGAGCTGAAATCATCACCAAATTCAATGAGTTCCATGATGTAATGGGTAGAAGATGCTACATGATCCGTCAATTGGCAATGCAATATGGTGAAATACCTTTACCCCCTAATGCAGTTGAAAAAGGAGAAAATGGGAGTGAGGCTCAATCAAGGAAGCGACGGAACACCGAAAAATGGAGTGATGGCATCATGGAAAATATCAAAGAGCGGATGGATATCTCTGACAATAGGATTGGGAACATGGTTATGGATTTGTCCAACCAGTTAGAGAAGTTTGAGAGGCGATGTGAATCCAAAGTTGAAAGGTTGCAACTTTAAATTAATGAAATCTTTCGCATCCTTCCTCAAAGCAAAAGATCTAAAGCTATAAATGAAGCTGCAAAGTGCATCATGGTCACACCATATATTCCCCCTCCAGTTTCACTGGAATAAAGGGAGTATACTGTTCTTTAATTTTCTTTTTTTTATTTACTTTTCATGATTGTATGCTTGTGTGTTTGTTTTACTTTAAGAATTTACATGCTTTATTTTTATTTTATTTTATGTTATTTTATTTTACCTTTTTGTGTGTTTATGCCTTGCCTTTACACTTTAATTTTTGCAACATATATACCTTTAGAGCCTTATTCATTAATCTTAGTTTTCTTGAAGAAATGCCTTAATCTTCCTTTAATGGATCGTTTAAAATTTTTTAAATTAGAAGAGCAACATATGGTTAAGAATTTTTACATTTTAATGAACATTAATGCTTACTTTTCTATTGAACAAGTGAATCTAGATGATTAATATTTGAGAAAAGTATTTGTGAGTAGGAATTTAAGGCTGCTTTAGAGTAGTTATAAATGTTAAAAAAAAAAAATTCAATCAAGAAGCGAGATGGAGTATAAAATGCACTCGTTTGGAGATTAAAATTGAAAAGAAAAATCTTTTAAATGCTCCTTCTACTCCAATGCTTTTTAAGAGTAAGAGTATCTAAAAGATCCTTTTTGGAGGTTTCCATATTGAGTAACACAAGAAAGGTGGGGGATGCTGAGATTGAGAAGATATTGATTGATGAACTTCTTAGCCTCTTTATTGTTGGCACAATTCCTACTTGTTTTTATTTTTCTTGAGTGTCAATCGTTTTTTTTTCATATTTTCACTAGAAAAGTATGCTCTTCACACGATAACAATATATTCTTGACCTCAGTTGCAGTTTTAATTTTTGAGTTTATAAACTTTTTATTAAAGGAAGATTATGGTAGTTAGTCAAGTTTAAGCTAGTTAATGAGTATGATTCTTTAGGTAGATATGTGTTTTCAGGTTTTGCTTAAGGACAAACAAATATTCAAGTGTGGGGGAATTTGATGAGTGTGAAAAATGCATTTTATTAACTAGCCTTTGTCTAAGGAAAAATTCAATTTCAGTTAGGTTTATATTTCTTTTATTCAGTTTTTATTTAGCTAGGTACTTACTGCATGTCTTGTGTGTTTATTTATTTTTGCGTATTAGTTGGTTTATTTTTGGTTGATTTTTATCTATTTAGGGAAGTCAAAGAACAGTAAAGGAAGGTTATATGGGAGCCGTGAGAACTTGAAGTGGGCTCGAAAAGTAATGGAGGTCAATATGCAATAATGCTAAAAAAGGGATGTGCACGGCTGTGCGCAAAATGCAAACGGCCGTGAGACCTAGTGATTGGAAAAATTTGGAGTCGAATTTAATTGCTAACTCATGAGGGACAAGATGGAGATTTCGTATGGCTATAACCCTAGGCCTTGTAATTAGGATTTTATAAGAGGGTAGCCACCAGAAACAAGTATATATATAGATTATTATTCATCACTTTGAAAATGGACATTATTTTTAGAGAATTTTCTTAGAGCAGTTTTGAGAAAACAAGGATTTTTTCTTGCTTATGTTAGTTTGGAGATTGGAGAAAAAAATTGAAGAACATCAAGCTTCCTATTTAAAAAAGGGGTTTATTTTATTCAATAATTTTTTTTATTCAAGTTTTTGGCACCATTGCCGGGGCCCATCAAGTTTTTGGCGCCGTTTCCGGGGCCCATAGATATCTTTCTCATCAATGAGCACTTGAAGTGGGCTCGAAAAGTAATGGAGGTCAATATGCAATAATTCTAAAAAAGGGATGAGCACGGCCATGCACAAAATGCACATGGCCGTGCGACCTGGGGATTGGAAAAATTCGAAGTCGAATTTAATTACTGACTCATAAGGGACAAGATGGAGATTTCACATGGCTGTAACCCTAGGGCTTATAATTAAGGTTTTATAAGAGGGCAGCCACCAGAAATAAGTATATATATAGATTATTATTCATCACTTTGAAAATGGACATTATTTTTAAAGAATTTTCTTAGAGCAGTTTTGAGAAAACAAGGATTTTTTCTTGCTTATGTTAGTTTGGAGATTGGAGAATAAAAATTGAAGAACATCAAGCTTCCTATTTAACAAGGGGGTTTATTTTATTCAATTGTTTTTATTCGTTCTTAATTTTAATTCAATGATGATGTCTATTTTCTGTTATTATTCTTCTTTATTTCTTAGAATTAACATGAGTAGCTAAATTCTTAGTTAGGGTTCTTATTGCTATTCAACCATGGGCTAATCGCAATTAAACCTAAGCCATTAATCTAAATCCTTTGGTTATTGTTGAACTTAATGTCTTCTTAGGATTGATCACCCTTTGATTGAATATACACAATAAAACTTAATCAAGAGATGGGTTGTATTGGATTTAAACAATAACCTGTTAGATGCTTTCTTAGTTGAGAAACACTTAAGCAGCTAATATTGATTAAGGGTTGGTGCTTAAACCGGGTTAACCGAACACTTAGTAGGCGAGAGCTTTAAATCTAAGAACGTCAATTTACTTGGTTAATCATAGGGTTGTCTTAGGACGAAAGCCTATGATTTTAGGGAAACCCTTAAATTGGATTAAGGTTAAATATAGTTTGGTAGTAAATTGATTTTAAATAAAGGTTGAATTAGTAATAAGAACCCTAGCTCACTAAAGTGATTGTTATTTCATTATGATTTTTTGTGTTTTGTCTTAGTTTAATTAAAAATACCCTTTTTCATTGTTTAAACAAACAAACACAACTAGTATCACTGTAGATTTCGTATGGCTTCTGTTAATGCACACGGCCGTGCGACCTGGTGATTGGAAAAATTTGGAGTCGAATTTAATTGCTAACTCATGAGGGACAAGATGGATATTTCGTATGGCTATAACCCTAGGCCTTGTAATTAGGATTTTATAAGAGGGTAGCCACCAGAAACAAGTATATATATAGATTATTATTCATCACTTTGAAAATGGACATTATTTTTAGAGAATTTTCTTAGAGCAGTTTTGAGAAAACAAGGATTTTTTCTTGCTTATGTTAGTTTGGATATTGGAGAATAAAAATTGAAGAACATCAAGCTTCCTATTTAACAAGGGGGTTTATTTTATTCAATAATTTTTTTTATTCAAGTTTTTGGCGCCATTGCCGGGGCCCATCAAGTTTTTGGCGTCGTTTCCGGGGCCCATAGATATCTTTCTCATCAATGAGCACTTGAAGTGGGCTCGAAAAGTAACGGAGTTCAATATGCAATAATGCTAAAAAAGGGATGAGCACGGCCATGCGCAAAATGCAGACGGCCGTGCGACTTGGGGATTGGAAAAATTCGAAGTCGAATTTAATTGCTGACTCATTAGGGACAAGATGGAGATTTCACATGGCTGTAACCCTAGGGCTTGTAATTAGGGTTTTATAAGAGGGCAGCCACCAGAAATAAGTATATATATAGATTATTATTCATCACTTTGAAAAAGGACATTATTTTTAAAGAATTTTCTTAGAGCAGTTTTGAGAAAACAAGGATTTTTTCTTGCTTATGTTAGTTTGGAGATTGGAGAATAAAAATTGAAGAACATCAAGCTTCCTATTTAACAAGGGGGTTTATTTTATTCAATTGTTTTTATTCGTTCTTAATTTTAATTCAATGATGATGTCTATTTTCTGTTATTACTCTTCTTTATTTCTTAGAATTAACATGAGTAGCTAAATTATTAGTTAGGGTTCTTATTGCTATTCAACCATGGGCTAATCGCAATTAAACCTAAGCCATTAATCTAAATCCTTTGGTTATTGTTGAACTTAATGTCTTCTTAGGATTGATCACCCTTTGATTGAATATACACAATAAAACTTAATCAAGAGATGGGTTGTATTGGATTTAAATAATAACCTGTTAGATGCTTTCTTAGTTGAGAAACACTTAAGTAGCTAATATTGATTAAGGGTTGGTGCTTAAACCGGGTTAACCGAACGCTTAGTAGGCGAGAGCTTTAAATCTAAGAACGTCAATTTACTTGTTTAATCATAGGGTTGTCTTAGGACGAAAGCCTATGATTTTAGGGAAACCCTTAAATTGGATTAATGTTAAATATGGTTTAGTAGTAAATTGATTTTAAATAAAGGTTGAATTAGTAATAAGAACCCTAGCTCTCTAAAGTGATTGTTATTTCATTATGATTTTTTGTGTTTTGTCTTAGTTTAATTAAAAATACCCTTTTTCATTGTTTAAACAAACAAACACAACTAGTATCACTGTAGTTAATTTGTAATCTCTATGGGAGCGATATTTAATTACTACTTGTACGAATCCGTATACTTGCGGAAACCCATCAAGTTTTTGGCGCCGTTGCCAAGGAAATACCCATCAACTTCATTTTGCACATGGCCGTGTGATGAGACAAGTTTTTTGGCGCCGTTGCAGGGGATTGCCAAATTGATATTATTGAGAATTTTATGTTGTTTGATTTAGACGTTGTTTTTTACTTTTTTTTTTGTTTTTTTTTTGGTTATACAAGAACTCTTGTTGTTGCATGCACACAACGCGTGGTGCAAGCAGACAAGGAGTCCAGTTAATACCACTTGATTTAGAGATTGAGAAAACTATTCATAGAAGGAGAAGATAGAATAGAGATAAGATGAATGGAGGGGAAGCACACATTGAGCAAGATGGCCAAAATGGGCATGTTGCCCACAGAACTATAAGGGACTTTATGAGTCCCAATGTCCAAGGTGATCAAACTTTGATTGTGAGGTCGGCAGTTGCTGCAAACAACTTTGAAATCAAACCTGCCATGATCCAAATGATTCAAAACTCACAGTTTAGTGGCTTACCACATGAGGATCCAATTGGTCACATGATAAGATTTTTGGAGTACTATTCGACCTTCAACAAGAATGGAGCACAGCCAGAAGCAATCAGGCTCATCCTTTTTCCATTTTCATTAATGGATAGAGCAAAAAGATGGTTCACTAGTTTGGCACCTAACTCCATAAACACATGGTAGGAGCTTTATATAGCCTTTTTCAATAAGTACTTTCCACTAGCTAAAGTACTCAAAATCAGAAATGAAATCAACTCTTTCTATCAAAGAGATGATGAAAGTTTTTATGAGTGCTGGGATAGATTCAAGGATCTTCAGCGACAATGTCCACCACAGCTGATTCCTTCATGGGATTTGGCACAATCTTTTTACAAGGGTGTCAATCCCGCAGTGAGAGCAAACACAGATGCATCGGTAGGAGGAACTATCATGTATAAGACACCAGAAGATGCCTTGGAGCTTTTTGAAGAAATGGCTAATACCCAAAGCCTCTAGTCCAGTGAGAGAGTTATTCCAAAAAGAGGGGGAGCAATTGAAGTTGACAGTTTGATGATGTTAAATGCAAAGATGGATGCTTTATAAAAAAGAATGGATAAAATGAATATCAATGCCATATCTAACTTGTCTTCCTCTTGTGAATTATGTCAGGGTAGTCATCCAACTATAGAGTGTCAGAAGATGCAAAGCTTGTCCATGGAGAATGTAAACATTGTGAATAACTTTAAAGGACAGCAGAACCAAGTGCATGGCAACACCTATAAACCAAGTTGGAGAAATCATCCTAATTTCTCTTGGAGCAATCAAGGGAACAACCAGTGGAGGCCACAAGCACCACCTAGTTTTGTAGGACATAATGTGCAACACTAGCAATCAAATTACCACCAAGAAAAAACTTCATCTTCCGGAAGTTCTCTAGAGAGCAAGTTAGAGAAGTTCATGGATGTGATGTCCACAAAAATGAATCAACAAGATGAAGCTACAAAAAGGTTGGAAGGCATATTTGAGCAAATGTATCAAGACACTCAGCTTATATTCAAGAACCACTCTTCCTCTATTCATAATTTAGAGGTTTAAATGGGGTAGTTGGCAAATTCTTTGTCAATGAGGAATCAAGGTTCTTTGCCAAGAAACACTGAGAAGAATCCAAAAGAATAGTTTAAAGCTATCACCTTGAGAAGTGGAACAGAGATACAAATCCCAAAAGCAATAATAGAATATGAGCAGGAAAAGAATAAGGAATAGGAGAAAGAGCAAGAGGATGAATGGGTTGAAGTGCAAATAGAGGAGAAGCTGCAAGAGGATAACAACAATAAGGATTGAGTAGTGGAGAAACCTACACCACCACTAGTGAAACCTTACAAACCTCCAGCTCCATATCCTTAAAGACTGAAGAAAGAGGAACATGATCAACAATTTGCTAAATTTCTAGAGAGGTTTAAAGCACTTCACATCAACATGCCTTTAGTGGAATGTCTTTCGCAAATGCCTAAGTACACTAAATTTCTCAAGGAACTGATTTCCAATAAAAAGAAGTTGCAAGAATGTGAGACCATCACACTCACAAAATAGTGTAGTGCTATCATCTCGAAGAAACTTCCCTTAAAAAGGAAGCATCCAGGGAGTCTCACTATTCCTTATTCTGTGGGAAATTTAAATTTTCAAAGAGCTTTATGTGATTCTGGAGCTTCAATTAATCTTATGCCTTTGTCTGTTTACAGGAAATTGGGATTAGGAGAAGCAAAACCTAAAAGCATTTGATTACAACTTACAGATAGGACAGTGAAGGAACTAGAAGGCATAGTGGAGGATGTGTTAGTAAGGGCTGGAAAATTTATTTTTCTAGTGGATTTTGTAGTCCTTGACTTTGAAGAAGACGAGGAGATTCCACTAATCCTTGGTATGCCATTCCTTTACACTGCTAGAGCAATAATTGACGTCTATGATGGAACTTTTATATTAAGAGTGAGGGATGAGAGCTGTAAGTGTAATATCTATAAGACTATGAAATATCCCTATGATGAAGATTTTTGCATGCGAGTTAAAGTCATTAATGAATGTTTGAATGAATTCTAACGACGGAGGTTGGCACGGTCTTTAGAAGTTGAGAATATTGAGAAGTGTTTACAGGTACAATCTTCTCAAGAAGAAGTGACTCTCAAATACCCGCACCAACCACACATACAACTACCAAACACTGAACCTACACCACCCTCAATCATAAAACCACCAAAACTAGACTTGAAACCGTTACCTCAATATTTAAGATACACTTTTCTTGGTGACGACCAAACTTTACTTGTGATTATATCTTCCAAACTTAGCAAGGAGCAAAATGATTTTTTGGTAAACATGCTGAAGAGAAAAATGAAGGCAATCGGTTGGCGGATTTCAGATATAAGAGGAATAAGTCCCTCTTATTGCATGCATAAGATTTTGATGGAGGATGGACACAAGCCAACCATTGAAAGACAGAGGAGGCTTAACCCAAACATGCAAGACGTGGTAATCATTTCCCATTACCTTTATTGATCAAAGGTTGGAGCTATAGAAGAGGTCTTGTGAGTTAAATGTTTCATAGATTTTTTGTTTCGGGTGGCTTGTAATTTAAATTTATGATGCATTGCTTGTCTATGTGTGTTGAATTTTTAATTCAGTAAATTTACGAAGTATGCATATACAGGTCACACGGCCGTGTGCATTTTGCACATGGCCGTGCGTCTTGCATCGCCACTTTTGAACCATCAGGTCACACGACCGTGCGCATTTTGCACATGGTCGTGCGCCTTACAACACTACAACTTGACACACAGTTGTGCGCATTTCGCATATGGTCGTGTGATGAGACAGACCTAACTTTTAGAAAAGACACGAAATTTGTTTTAAGTGGATTTTTTCCACTTCCCAACACTCCACAATTCCCCAATTGTGCAATAAATATGTGAGGCTTGTCCTACCAATATGATGTTTATTTTCTTTAAAAAAAAATTTGTGCTCACAGGTAGCATGGCCGTGAGTGATAGGACGTCAATCAGGTAGCACGACCATGCGACCTGATGCATAGGACAATTCGAATTCCTCAAAATTTTCCTGTTATGGACGTTGCAATAAGGACATTGCACATTTTAAGTGTGGGGGAGGAATTAATTTTTTTTTATTTTGCAAGCTTGTTAGTTGTGACTCCAGAGCTAAAAGGTTGCAACTTTAAATTGATGAAATCTTTTGCATCCTTCCTCAAAGCAAAAGATCTAAAGCTATAAATGAAGCTGTAAAGTGCATCATGGTCACACCATATATTCCCCCTCTAGTTTCACCGGAATAAAGGGAGCATACTGTTCTTTAATTTTCTTTTATTTATTTACTTTTCATGATTGTGTGCTTGTGTGTTTGTTTTACTTTAAGAGTCTACATGCTTTATTTATTTATTTATTTTTACCTTTTTATGTGTTTGTGCCTTGCTCTTACACTTGAATTTTTGCAACATATATACCTTTAGAGCGTTATTCATTAATCTTAGTTTTCTTAAAGAAATGCCTTAATCTTCCCTTAATGGATCATTTTAAATTTTTAAATTAGAAGAGCAACTTGTGGTTAAAAATTTTTACATTTTAATGAACATTAATGATTACTTTTCTATTAAATAAGTGAATCTAGATGAATAATATTTGAGAGAAGTATTTGTGAGTAGGAATTTGAGGCTGCTTTAGAGTGGTTATGTTAAAAATAAAAATAAAAATAAAATCAATCAAGAAGCGAGATGGCGTGTAAAACGCACTCGTTTGGAGCTTCAAATTGAAAAGAAAAATCTTTTAAATGCTCCTTCTACTCCAATGCTCTTTAATAGTAAGAGTATCCAAAGGACCCTGTTTAGAGGTTTCCACATTGAGTAACACAAGAAAGGTGGGGGATGCTGAGATTGGGAAGATATTGATTGATGAACTTCTTAGCCTCTTTATTATTGGCACAATTCCTACTTGTTTTTATTTTTCTTGAGTGTCAATCATTTTTTTTCATATTTTCACTAGAAAAGTATGCTCTTCACACAGTAATAATATATTCTTGACCTCAGTTGCTATTTTACTTTTCAAGTTTATAAACTTTTTATTAAAGGAAGATTATGGTAGTTAGTCAAGTAAAAGCTAGTTAATAAGTATGATTCTTTAGGTAGATATATGTTTTTAGGTTTTGCTTGAGGATAAGAAAATATTCAAGTGTGGGGGAATTTGATGAGTGTGAAAAATGCAGTTTATTAACTAGCCTTTGTCTTAGGAAAAATTCAATTTCAGTTAAGTTTATGCTTCTTTTATTCAGTTTTTATTTAGTTGAGTACTTACTGCATGTCTTGTGTGTTTATTTATTTTTACGTATTAGTTGGTTTATTTTTGGTTGATTTTTATGTATTTAGGGAAGTCAAAGAACAGTAAAGGAAGGTTATATGGGAGCCGTAAGCACTTGAAGTGGGCTCGAAAAGCAATGGAGGTCAATATGCAATAATGCTGAAAAAGGGATATGCACAGCCGTGCGCAAAATGCACACGGCCGTGCTACCTAGTGATTGGAAAAATTCGGAGGCGAATTTAATTGCTGACTCATGAGGGACAAGATGGAGATTTCGCATGGTTGTAACCCTAAGGCTTGTAATTAGGGTTTTATAAGAGGGTAGCCACCAGAAACAAGGATATATATAGATTATTATTCATCACTTTGGGGAGACGGATATTTTATTAGAGAATTTTCTTATAGCAGTTTTGGAAAAACAAGGATTTTTCTTGCTTATGTTAGTTTGGAGATTTGAGAATAAGAATTAAAGAACATTAGGCTTCCTATTGAACATGGGGTTTCTTCTATTCAATTGTGTTTATTCATTCTTAATTTTAATTTAATGATGATGTTTATTTCTTTTATTGTTTTTCTTTATCTCTTATAATTGACATGAGTAGCTAAATTATTAGTTAGGGTTCTTGTTGCAAATCAACCATGGGCTAATCACAATTAAACCTAAGCCATTAATCTAGATCCTGTGGTTGTTGTTGAACTTAATGTCTTCTTAGGATTGATCACCCTTTCATTGAATATACACAATAAAACTTGATTGAGAGATAGGTTGTATTGGATTTAAACAATAACCTGTTAGATGGTTTCTTAGTTGAGAAACACTTAAGCAACTAATATTGATTAAGGGTTGATGCTTAAACTGGGTTAATCGAAAACTTAGTAGGCAAGAGGTTTAAATCTAAAAAAGTCAATTTACTTGGTTAATCATAGGGTTGTCTTAGGAGGAAAGCCTATGATTCTTGAGAAACCCTCAAATTGGATTAAGGTTAGGTATGGCTTAGTAGTTGATTTATCTTAAATAAAGGTTGAATTTGTAATAAGAACCCTAGCTCTCTAAAGTGATTGTTATTTCATTGTGATTTTTTATGTTTTGTCTTAGTTAAATTTTTAGTTTAATTAAAAATACCCTTTTTCGTTGTTTAAACAAAACAAACACAACTAGTATCACTGTAGTCAATTTGCAATCTTTATGGGATTGATATTTAATTACTACTTGTACGAATCCGTATACTTGCGGAAACCCATCACATTTTTGGCACCGTTGCCGAGGATTGCCAAATTGATATTGTTGAGAATTTTGTGTTGTTTGATTTAGACGTTATTGTTTACTTTTTTTTGTTATTTTTTTGGTTATACAAGAACTCTTGTTGTTGCATGCACACAACACATGGCACAAGCAGACAAGGAGTCCAGTTAATACCACTTGATTTAGAGATTGAGAAAACTATTCGTAGAAGGAGAAGACAGAATAGAGATAAGATGAATGGAGGGGAAGCACACATTGAGCAAGATGGCCAAAATGGGCACGTTGCCCACAGAACTATGAGGGACTTTGTGAGTCCCAATGTCCAAGGTGATCAAACTCTGATTGTGAGGCCGATGGTTGCTACAAACAACTTTGAAATCAAACCCGCCATGATCCAAATGATTCAAAACTCACAGTTTAGTGGCTTACCACATGAGGATCCAATTGGTCACATGATAAGATTTTTGGAGTACTGTTCGACCTTCAAGATGAATGGTGTATAGCCAGAAGCAATCAGGCCTATCCTTTTTCCATTTTCATTGATGGATAGAGCAAAAAGATGATTCAATAGTTTGGCACCTAACTCCATAAACAAATGGCAGGAGCTTTATATAGCCTTTTTCAATAAGTACTTTCCACCAGCTAAAGTACTCAAAATTAGAAATGAAATCAACTCTTTCTATCAAAGAGATGATGAAAGTTTTTATGAGTGCTGGGATAGATTCAAGGATCTTCAGTGACAATGTCCACCACAGCTGATTCCTTCATGGGATTTGGCACAATCTTTTTACAAGGGTGCCAATCCCACAGTGAGAGCAAACATAGATGCATCGGCAGGAGGAACTATCATGTCTAAGACACCAGAAGATGCCTTGGAGCTTTTTGAAGAAATGGCTAATACCTAAAGCCTCTGGTCCAGTGAGAGAGCTATTCCAAAGAGAGGGGGAGCAATTGAAGTTGACAGTTTGACGATGTTAAATGCAAAGATGGATGCTTTATAAAAAAGAATGGATAAAATGAATATCAATGTCATATCTAACTTGTCTTCCTCTTGTGAATTATGTCAGGGTAGTCATCCAACTATAGAGTGTCAGATGATGTAAAGCTTGTCCATGGAGAATGTAAACTTTGTGAACAACTTTAAAGGACAGTAGAACCAAATGCATGGCAACACCTATAAACCAAGTTGGAGAAATCATCCTAATTTCTCTTGGAGCAATCAAAGGAACAACCAGTGGAGGCCACAAGCACCACCTAGTTTTATAGGGCATAATGTGCAACACCAACAATCAAATTACCATTAAGAAAAAACTTCATCTTCCGGAAGTTCTCTAGAGAGCAAATTAGAGAAGTTCATGGATGTGATGTCCATAAAAATGAATCAACAAGATGAAGCTACAAAAAAGTTTGGAAGGCATATTTGAGCAAATGTATCAAGACACTCAGCTTATGTTCAAGAACCACTCTTCCTCTATTCATAATTTAAAGGTGCAAATGGGGCAGTTGGCAAATTCTTTGTAAATGAGGAATTAAGGTTCTTTGCCAAGCAACACTAAGAAGAATCCAAAAGAACAGTTGAAGGCTATCACCTTGAGAAGTGGAACAGAGATACAAATCCCAAAAGCAACAATAGAATATGAGTAGGAAAAGAATAAGGAAGAGGAGAAAGAGCAAGAGGATGAATGGGTTGAAGTGCAAACAGAGGAGAAGCTGCAAGAGGATAACAACAATAAGGAACGAGTAGTGGAGAAACCTACACCACCACTAGTGAAGCCTTATAAACCTCCAGCTCCATATCCTCAAAGACTGAAGAAACAGGAACATGATCAACAATTTGCTAAATTTCTAGAGAGGTTTAAAGCACTTCACATCAACATGCCTTTAGTGGAATGTCTTTCACAAATGCCTAAGTACGCTAAATTTCTCAAGGAACTGATTTCCAATAAAAAGAAGTTGCAAGAATGTGAGACCATCACACTCACAAAAGAGTGTAGCACTATCATCTCGAAGAAACTTCCCTTAAAAAGGAAGCATCCAGGGAGTCTCACTATTCCTTATTCTGTGGGAAATTTAAATTTTCAAAGAGCTTTATGTGATTCTGGAGCTTCAATTAATCTTATGCCTTTGTCTGTTTACAGGAAATTAGGATTAGGAGAAGCAAAACCTAAAAGCATTTGATTGTAACTTGCAGATAGGACAGTGAAGGAACTAGAAGGCATAGTGGAGGATGTGTTAGTAAGGGCTAGAAAATTTATTTTTCCAGTGGATTTTGTAGTCCTTGACTTTGAAGAAGACAAGGAGGTTCCACTAATCCTTGGTATGCCATTCCTTTACACTGCTAGAGCAATAATTGACGTCTATGATGGAACTCTTATATTAAGAGTGGGGGATGAGAGCTGTAAGTTTAATTTCTATAAGACTATGAAATATCCCTATGGTGAAGATTTTTGCATGTGAGTTGAAGTCATTGATGAATGTGTGAATGAAGTCCAATGACGGAGGTTGGCATGGTCTTTAGAAGTTAAGAATATTGAGAAGTGTTTACAAGTACAATCTTCTCAAGAAGAAGTGACTCTCAAATACCCACACCAACCACACATACAACTACCAAACACTGAACCCACACCACCCTCAATCATAAAACCACCAAAACTAGACTTGAAACCGTTACCCTCAATATTTAAGATACACTTTTCTTGGTGATGACCAAACTTTACCTGTGATTATATCTTCTAAACTAAGCAAGGAGCAAGAGGATTTTGTTGGTAAACATGCTGAAGAGAAAAATAAAGGCAATCGGTTGGCAGATTTTGGATATAAGAGGAATAAGTCCCTCTTATTGCATGCATAAGATTTTGATGGAGGATGGACACAAGCCAACCATTGAAAGACAGAGGAGGCTTAACCCAAACATGCAAGAGGTGGTAAAGAAAGAAGTGGTCAAACTACTTGATGCAAGAATTATTTATCCAATCTTTAACAGTTCTTGGGTTAGCCCAATTCAGTGTATGCCGAAGAAGGGGGGAATAATGATTGTGCAAAATACGGAAGGAGAGTTTGTTACTACAAGAGTTGTGAATGGATGGAGAGTGTGCATTGATTACAGGAAACTGAACTCTTCCATAAGGAAAGACCAATTCCCATTAACCTTTATTGATCAAATGTTGGAGCGGATAGCAGGACATGATTTTTACTGCTTCCTGGATGGTTATTCAGGCTACAATCAAATTGCAATAGCTCCAGAAGATCAAGAGAAGACCACCTTTACATGTCCTTATGGCACATTTGCATACAGGAGGATGCCATTTAGGTTATGTAATGCTCCTACAACTTTTCAGAGATGTATGATGGCTATATTTGCATATTTAGTGGAGGAGATAATAGATGTTTTCATGGATGATTTTTCTGTCTATGGAAACTCTTTTGAAGGATGTCTAAGCAATTTAGAGCAATTTCTAGCTCGTTGTGAGGAAAAAAAGTTGGTGCTGAATTAGGAAAACTGCCATTTCATGGTAGATGAAGGTATTGTACTTGGACATAAGATTTTAGCTCAAGGTATTCAAGTTGATAAAGCAAAGGTGGAGGCAATTGAGAAGCTGCAGTACCCCACAAATGTTAAGGGAGTTAGAGGTTTTCTTGGTCATGTAGGCTTCTATAGGCGATTTATCAAGGACTTCTCAAAAATCTCAAAACCCTTTTGTAAGTTACTTGAAAAAGATTCACCTTTTGATTTTACTGATTACTGCAAATTGGCTTTTGACAGGTTGAAACAAGCACTTGTTTCTACTCCTATAATGATGGCACCAGATTGGAGTCTACCATTCGAGTTGATGTCTGACACCAGTGATCATGCAATAGGAGTCGTTCTTAGCCAAAGAAAGGAGAATAGGTTGCATGTGATCTATTATGCGAGCCAAAACTTGACAGATACTCAGTTGAACTATGCTACTTCAGAAAAGGAGATGCTAACTATTATATTTGCTTTTGATAAGTTCATATCGTACCTCCTTGGATCTAAGGCAATTGTATACACAGATCATGCAACATTGAAGTATTTAATGAACAAAAAGGATTTAAAACCAAGGCTCAAGAGATGGGTACTTCTATTGCAAGAGTTTAATATTGAGATCCGAGATAAGAAAGGAGCTGAAAATGTAGTAGCTGATCATCTTTCAAGGTTGGAGTTGAAACATGAGGAAAGTGATAAGCAAGAGCCTATCAAGGAGATGTTCCCTGACGAAATGCTTTTTGCTATAGAATTTATGGGTGCTCCTTGGTTTGCTGATATAGCAAATTTTTTGTCATTGGGTGAAATTCCAAAAGAGCTCACTCCTCAGTAAAAGGAAAAGTTGATTCATGATGCTAAGTTCTACATTTGGGATGAGCCATTCTTGTGGAAACTATGCAACGATGGCATAGTCAGGAGATGTGTAACAAATGAGAAAGCAAGAGACATCTTACAACACTGTCATGGGAAGGTGAATGGTGGACATTATGGACCATAAAGAACAGCTGCTAAGGTTCTTGAAACAGGGTTCTATTGGTCGAAAATTTTTCAAAATGCTAGAGATTTTGTGATGCATTGTGATGCATGCCAAAGCAGTGGAAACATTTCAAAGAAGGATGAAATGCTCCAATCTGGAATTCTAGAGGTGGAAATTTTTATGTTTGGGGCATTGATTTCATAGGACCATTTCCAGTGTCAGATGGTAACAAGTATATTCTTGTTTGTGTGGATTATGTATCCAAGTGGGTGGAAGCTCAAGCATGCACAATGATGCAAAGGTTGTTTGCAAGTTCCTAAAGAAGCTATTCTCTCAATTTGGAATGCCTTGAGTCATCATAAGTGATGGGGGAACACACTTCTGCAACAAGAATATGGAAGCTTTATTAGCTTGCTATGGTGTGAAGCACAGGGTAGCTACACCTTATCACCCGCAAACCAGTGGACAAGTTGAGGTGAGTAATAGGGAGTTGAAGAAGATTTTAGAGAGAACAGTAAGTAAGTCAAGGAAAGAATGGGCAAGGAAGCTTGATGATGCTTTGTGGGCATATAGAACAGCTTATAAAACACCTCTTGGGGTGTCTCCCTTTAGGGTGGTTTATGGCAAAGCATGTCATCTTCCCGTTGAGATTGAACACAAGGCCTACTGGGCAATGAAAGCCTTGAATTTTGACTTCAAGAAGGCAGCTGAGAGAAGAATGTTATAGTTGAATGAACTTGAAGAGATAAGGGAAGCTGCTTATGAAAATTCAAGGATTTATAAAGAATGTACTAAGAGATGGCATGATGTAAGAGTAAGAATCAAGGAGTTTAAAGAAGGAGATTGAGTTTTGTTGTTCAACTCATGGCTCAGATTGTTTCCTGGAAAGTTGAAAAGCAGATGGACAAGACCGTATACAGTGACTCATTCATATCCTCATGGAGCTGTGGAATTGAGCAACACAAAAGGAGACACATTAAAAGTGAATGGGCAAAGGTTAAAGCTATACCATGGAAGCACATTTGAGGAGTTCCATCAAGTTTCATACTTGAGGGAATTAACTGGATGATCAATTTGATGGTCTAGCTCATGGACCATTAAAAGAGCGCTTCTTGGGGGCTCAACCAAGATTTTTTTTTTTGTATTTATATTTGTATTTTTTTTATTATTGGTTATTTGTTTTACATTTTTGCAAGTTTATTCTATTTTTAATGATTTTTTCTGGTGCATTTCAGGGAATGAAAGAAAGTTTGGAGCTCTAAAAGAGGTCTTGTGAGTTAAATGTTTTATGGAATTTTTGTTTTGAGTGACTTGTAATTCAAAATTTATGATGCATTTCTTGTCTATATATGTTGAATTTTTAATTTAGTGAATTTACGAAGTATGCATATACAGGTCACACAGTCGTGCACATTTTGCACACAGCCGTGCACCTTACGACGCTACAACTCAACCATCAGGTCACACGACCGTGCGCATTTTGCACACGATCGTGTGCCTTACGATGCTACAACTCGACACACGGCCATGCAAATTTCGCACATGGCCATGTGACAAGACAGACCTGACTTTTAGAAAAGACGCGAAATTTGTTTTAAGTGGAATTTTTCCACTTCCCAACACTCCACAATTCCCCAATTGTGCAATAAATATGTGAGGTTTGTCCTACCAATATGATGCAAAAAAAAATTGTGCTAGTAGGTAACACGGCCATGCGCATTTTGCACACGGTCGTGTGTGATATGACGTCAATCAGGTAGCACGACCATGCACATTTTGCACACGGCCATGTGACCTAATGCACAGGCACAATCAAATTCTTCAAAATTTTTCCTGTTTTAAACGTTGCAATAAGGACATTGCACATTTTAAGTATGGGGGAAAAAATAAATAAATAAATTTATTTTGCAAGCTTGTTAATTGTGATTTTATTTGTTTTTATTTATTTCAATAGGAAGCTTAATGTTCTTTAATTCTTATTCTCAAATCTCCAAATTAACATAAGCAAGAAAAATCCTTGTTTTTCCAAAACTGCTCTAAAAAAATTCTTTAAAAAAATATCCGTCTCCCTAAAGTGATGAATAATAATCTATATATATCCTTATTTCTGGTGGCTACCCTCTTATAAAACCCTAATTACAAGCCCTAAGGTTACAGCCATTAGAAATCTCCATCTTGTCCCTTATGAGTCAGCAATTAAATTCACCTCCGACTTTTTCCAATCACCAGGTTGCACGGCCGTGTGCATTTTGTGCACGACCGTGCACATCCCTTTTTCAGCATTATTGCATATTGACCTCCATTGCTTTTCGAGCCCACTTCAAGTGCTCACAGCTCCCATATAACCTTCCTTTACTGTTCTTTGACTTCCCTAAATACATAAAAATCAACCAAAAATAAACCAACTAATACGTAAAAATAAATAAACACACAAGACATGCAGTAAGCACTCAACTAAATAAAAACTGAATAAAAGAAACATAAACTTAACTGAAATTGAATTTTTCCTAAGACAAAGGCTAGTTAATAAAATGCATTTTTCACACTAATCAAATTCCCCCACACTTGAATATTTGCTTGTCCTCAAGCAAAACCTGAAAACACATATCTACCTAAAGAATCATACTCATTAACTAGCTTTAACTTGACTAACTACCATAATCTTCCTTTAATAAAAAGTTTAAAAACTCATAAAGTAAATCAGCAACTGAGGTCAAGAATATATTGTTACCGTGTGAAGAGCATACTTTTCTAATGAAAATATGAAAACAAATGATTGACACTCAAGAAAAATAAAAACAAGTAGGAATCAAGCCAATAATAAAGAGGCTAAGAAGTTCATCAATCAATATCTTCCAAATCTCAGCATCCCCCACCTTTCTTGTGTTACTCAGTGTGGAAACCTCCAAAAAGGGTCCTTTGGATACTCTTACTCTTAAAGAGCATTATAGTAGAAGGAGCATTTAAAAGATTTTTCATTTCAATTTTAAGCTCCAAACGAGTGCGTTTTATGCTCCATCTCGCTTCTTGATTGATTTTTTTTTTTTAACATAACCACTCTAAAGCAGCCTCAAATTCCTACTCACAAATACTTTTCTGAAATATTAATCATCTAGATTCACTTGTTCAATAGAAAAGTAAGCATTAATGTTCATTAAAATGTAAAAATTCTTAACCACACATTGCTCTTCTAATTTAAAAAATTTAAAATGATCTATTAAGGGAAGATTAAGGTATTTTTTCAAGAAAACTAAGATTAATGAATAAGGCTCTAAAGGTATATATGTTACGAAAATTCAAGTGTAAGGGAAAGGCATAAACACACAAAAGGGTAAAATAAAATAACATAAAATAAAATAAAAATAAAGCATGTAAATTCTTAAAGTAAAACAAACACACAAGCATACAATCATGAAAAGTAAATAAATAAAAGAAAATTAAAGAACAGTATACTCCCTTTATTCCGGTGAAACTAGAGGGGGAATTTATGGTGTGACCATGATGCACTTTGCAGCTTCATTTATAGCTTTAGATCTTTTGCTTTGAGGAAGGATACGAAAGATTTCATCAATTTGAAGTTGCAACCTTTTGGCTCTGGAGTCACAACTAACAAGCTTGCAAAAATAAAAAAAATTTAATTCCTCCCCCACACTTAAAATGTGCAATGTCCTCATTGTAACATCCATAACAGGAAAATTTTAAGGAATTCGAATTGTCCTGTGCATCAGGTCGCATGGCCATGTGCAAAATGCGCATGGCCGTGCTACATGATTGACGTCGTATCACGCACGGTCATGTGCATTTAGCTCATGGGCGTGCTACCTGCTAGCACAAATTTTTTTTTTCATCATATTGGTAGGACAAGCCTCATATATTTATTGCACAATTGGGGAATTATGGAGTGTTGGGAAGTGGAAAAATTCCACTTAAAACAAATTTCACGTCTTTTCTAAAAGTTAGGTTTGTCTCATCACACGGCCATGTACGAAATGCGCACAGCCATGTGTCAAGTTGTAGCATCGTAAGGCACATGGCCGTGTGCAAAATGCACACGGTCATGTGACCTGATGGTTTAGAAGTGGTGACGTAAGACACATGGCCATATGCAAAATGCACACAGCCGTGTGACCTGTATATGCATACTTCGTAAATTTGCTGATTAAAAATTCAACACACATAGACAAGAAATGCATCATAAATTTGAATTACAAGTCACTCGAAATGAAAATTCCATGAAACATTTAACTCATAAGACCTCTTCTAGAGCTCCAACCTTTCTTTCATTCCCTGAAATGCACCAAAAACAATCATCAAAAATAGAATAAACTTGCAAAAATGTAAAACAAATAACTAATAAAAAAATAAAAAATACAAATACAAATACAAATAAAAAATAATAATCTTGGTTGAGCCCCCAAGAAGTGCTCTTTTAATGGTCTATGAGCTAGACCATCAAATTGATCATCCAGTTAATTCCCTCAAGTATGAAACCTGATGGAACTCCTCAAATGTGCTTCCATGGTATAGCTTTAACCTTTGCCCATTGACTTTGAATGTGTCTCCTTTTATGTTGCTCAATTCCACAGCTCCATGAGGATATGAATGAGTCACTGTATACGGTCTTGTCCATCTGCTTTTCAACTTTCCAAGAAACAATCTAAGCCATGAGTTGAACAACAAAACTTGATGACCTTCCTTAAACTCTTTGATTCTTACTCTTACATCATGCCATCTCTTAGTACGTTCTTTATAAATCCTTGAATTTTCATAAGCAGCTTCCTTTATCTTTTCAAGTTCATTCAACTGTAACATTCTTCTCTCAACTACCTTCCTGAAGTCAAAATTCAAAGCTTTCACTACCCAGTAAGCCTTGTGTTCAATCTCAACGGGAAGATGACATGCTTTGCCATAAACCACCCTAAAGGGAGACATCCCAAGAGGTGTTTTATAAGCTGTTCTAAATGCCCATAAAGAATTATCAAGCTTCCTTGCCCATTCTTTCCTTGACTTACTTACTGTTGTCTCCAAAATCTTCTTTAACTCCCTATTACTCACCTCAACTTGGCCACTGGTTTACGGGTGATAAGGTGTAGCTACCCTGTGCTTCACACCATAGCGAGCTAATAAAGCTTCCATATTCTTATTGCAAAAGTGTGTTCCCCCATCACTTATGATGACTCGAGGCATTCCAAATTGAGAGAATAGCTTCTTTAAGAACTTGCAAACAACCCTTGCATCATTGACTATGCATGCTTAAGCTTCCACCCACGTAGAAACATAATCCACACAAACAAGAATATACTTGTTACCATCTGACACTGGAAATGGTCCCATGAAATCAATTCCCCAAACATAAAAAATGTCCACCTCTAGAATTCCATATTAGAGCATTTCATCCTTCTTTGAAATGTTTCCACTCCTTTGGCATGCATCACAATACATCACAAAATCTCTAGTATTTTGAAAAATCATCAGCCAATAGAACCCTGTTTCAAGAACCTTAGCAGTTATTCTTTGTGGTCCATAATGTCCACCATTGACCTTCCTATGACAGTGTTGTAAGATGTCTCTTGCTTCCTCCTTTGTTACACATCTCCTGACTATGCCATCGTTGCATAGTTTCCACAAGAATGGCTCATCCCAAATGTAGAACTTAGCATCACGAATTAACTTTTTCTTTTGCTGAGGAGTGAACTCTTTTGGAATTTCACCCATTGACAAAAAATTTGCTATATCAGCAAACCAAGGAGCCCCCATAAATTCTATAGCAAAAAGCATTTCGTTAGGGAACATCTCCTTGATAGGCTCTTGCTTATCATTTTCCTCGTGTTTCAACTCTAACCTTGAAAGATGATTAGCTACTACATTTTCAGCTCCTTTCTTATCTTGGATCTCAATATCAAACTCTTGCAACAGAAGTACCCATCTCATGAGCCTTGGTTTTGAATCCTTTTTGTTCATTAAATACTTCAATGTTGCATGATCTGTGTATACAATTGCCTTAGATCCAAGGAGGTACAATCTAAACTTATCAAAAGCAAATATAACAGCCAACATCTCCTTTTCTGTAGTAGCATAATTCAACTGAGTATCTGTCAATGTTCGGCTCGCATAATAGATCACATGCAACCTATTCTCCTTTCTTTGGCTAAGAACGACTCCTATTGCATGATCACTGGCGTCACACATTAACTTGAATGGTAGACTCCAATCTGGTGCCATCACTATAGGAGCATAAACTAGTGCTTGTTTCAACCTGTCAAAAGCCAATTTGCAGTCATCAATAAAATCAAAGGTGAATCTTTTTCAACTTATAAAGGGGTTTTGAGATTTTTGAGAAATCCTTTATAAATCGCCTATAGAAGCCTGCATGACCAAGAAAACTCCTAACTCCCTTAACATTTATGGGGTACTACAGCTTCTCAATTGCCTCCACCTTTGCTTTATCAACTTGAATGCCTTGAGCTGAAATCTTGTGTCCAAGTACAATACCTTCATCTACCATGAAATGGCACATTTCCCAATTCAGCACCAAATTTGTTTCCTCACAACATGCCAGAACTTGCTCCAAATTGCTCAGACATCCTTCAAATGAGTTTCCATAGACAGAAAAATCATCCATGAAAACATCCATGATCTCCTCCACTAAATCTGCAAATATAGCCATCATACATCTCTAAAAACTTGCAGGAGCATTACATAAGCCAAATGGCATCCTCCTGTATGCAAATGTGCCATAAGGACATGTAAAGGTGGTCTTCTCTTGATCTTCTGGAGCTATTACAGTCTCATCACACTTGGAGTATTTTTTTGATTTTACTGATGACTGTAAATTGGCTTTTGACAGGTTGAAACAAGCACTTGTTTCTGCTCCTATAGTGATGGCACCATATTGGAGTCTACCATTTGAGTTGATGTCTGACACCAATGATCATGCAATAGGAGTAGTTCTTAGCCAAAGAAAGGAGAATAGGTTGCATGTGATCTATTATGCAAGCCGAACATTGACAGATACTCAGTTGAATTATGCTACTTCAGAAAAGGAGATGCTAGCTATTATATTTGCTTTTGATAAGTTCAGATCATACCTCCTTGGATCTAAGGCAATTGTATACACAGATCATGCAACATTGAAGTATTTAATGAATAAAAAGGATTCAAAACCAAGGTTCATGAGATGGGTACTTTTGTTGCAAGAGTTTGATATTGAGATCCAAGATAAGAAAGGAGCTGAAAATGTAGTAGCTGATCATCTTTCAAGGTTAGAGTTGAAACACGAGGAAAGTGAAAAGCAAGAGCCTATCAAGGAGATGTTCTCTGACGAAATGCTTTTTGCTATAGAATTTATGGGTGCTCCTTGGTTTGCTAACATAGCAAATTTTTTATCAGTAGGTGAAATTCCAAAAGAGTTCACTCCTCAACAAAAGAAAAAGTTGATTCATGATGCTAAGTTCTACATTTGGGATGAGCCATTCTTGTGGAAACTATGCAACGATGGCATAGTCAGGAGATGTGTAACAAATGAGGAAGCAAAAGACATCTTACAACACTGTCATGGGAAGGTCAATGGTGGACATTATGGACCACAAAGAACAACTACTAAGGTTCTTGAAACAGGGTTCTATTGGCCGATGATTTTTCAAAATGCTAGAGATTTTGTGATGCATTGTGATGCATGCCAAAGCAGTGGAAACATTTCAAAGAAGGATGAAATACTCCAATCTAGAATTCTAAAGGTGGAAATATTTTATGTTTAGGGCATTGATTTCATAGGACCATTTCCAGTGTTAGATGGTAACAAGTATATTCTTGTTTATGTGGATTATGTATCTAAGTGGGTGGAAGCTCAAGCATGCACAGTCAATTATGCAAGGGTTGTTTACAAGTTCTTAAAGAAGTTATTCTCTCGATTTGGAATGCCTTGAGTCATCATAAGTGATGGGGGAACACACTTCTGCAACAAGAATATTGAATCTTTATTAGCTCGCTATGGTGTGAAGCACAGGGTAGCTACACCTTATCACCCACAAACCAGTGGCCAAGTTGAGGTGAGTAATAGGGAGTTGAAGAAGATTTTGGAGAGAACAGTAAGTAAGTCAAGGAAAGAATGGGTAAGGAAGCTTGATGATGCTTTGTGGGCATATAGAACATCTTATAAAACACCTCTTGGGATGTCTCCCTTTAGGGTGGTTTATGGCAAAGCATTTCATCTTCCCATTGAGATTGAACACAAGGCCTACTGGGCAGTGAAAGCTTTGAATTTTGACTTCAGGAAGGCAGTTGAGAGAAGAATGTTACAGTTGAATGAACTTGAAGAGATAAGGAAAGCTGCTTATGAAAATTCAAGGATTTATAAAAGAACGTACTAAGAGATGGCATGATGCAAGAGTAAGACTCAAGGAGTTTAAGGAAGGTGATCAAGTTTTATTGTTTAACTCATGACTCAGATTGTTTCCTGGAAAGTTAAAAAGTATATGGACAGGACCATATACAGTGACTCATTCATATCCTCATGGAGCTGTGGAATTGAGCAACACAAAAGGAGACACATTCAAAGTGAATGGGCAAAGGTTAAAGCTATACCATGGAAGCACATTTGAGGAGTTCCATCAAGTTTCATACTTGAGGGAATTAACTGGATGATCAATTTGATGGTCTAGCTCATGGACCATTAAAAGAGCACTTCTTGGGGGCTCAACCAAGATTTTTTTTTATTTGTATTTGTATTTGTATTTTTTTTATTTTTATTATTGGTTATTTGTTTTACATTTTTGCAAGTTTATTCTATTTTTGATGATTTTTTCTGGTGCATTTTAGGGAATGAAAGAAAGGTTGGAGCTCTAGAAGAGGTCTTGTGAGTTAAATGTTTTATGGAATTTTTGTTTCGAGTGACTTGTAATTCAAATTTATGATGCATTGCTTTTCTATGTGTGTTGAATTTTTAATTTAGCAAATTTATGAAGTATGCATGCACAGGTCACACGGCCACTTTTGAACCATCAAGTCACACGGCCGTGCACCTTACGATGCTACAACTCGACACACAGCTATGCACATTTCGCATATGGCCGTGTAACGAGACAGACCTAACTTTTAGAAAAGATGCAAAATTTATTTTAAGTGGAATTTTTCCACTTCCCAACACTCCACAATTCCCCAATTATGCAATACATATGTGAGGCTTGTCCTACCAATATGATGAAAAAAAAAATTTTGTGCTAGCAGGTAGCATGCCCATACGCAAAATGCACATGGCCGTGCATCATACAACATTAATCAAGTAGCACGACTATGCATATTTTGCACACGGCCATGCGACCTGATGCATTGGCACAATTCGAATTCCTCAAAATTTTCCTATTATGGACGTTGCAATGAGGACATTGCACATTTTAAGTGTGGGGGAGGAATTAAAATTTTTTTTATTTTGCAAGCTTGTTAGTTGTGACTCCAAAGCTAAAAGGTTGCAACTTCAAATTGATGAAATCTTTCACATTCTTCCTCAAAGTAAAAGATCTAAAGCTATAAATGAAGCTGCAAAGTGCATCATGGTCACACCATATATTCCCCCTCTAGTTTCACCGGAATAAAGGGAGTTTATTGTTCTTTAATTTTCTTTTATTTATTTACTTTTCATGATTGTATGCTTGTGTATTTGTTTTACTTTAAGAATTTACATGCTTTATTTTTATTTTATTTTATGTTATTTTATTTTACCCTTTTGTGTGTTTATGCCTGGCCCTTACACTTGAATTTTCGCAACATATATACCTTTAGAGCCTTATTCATTAATCTTAGTTTTCTTAAAGAAATGCCTTAATCTTCCCTTAATGGATCATTTTAAATTTTTAAAATTAGAAGAGCAACGTGTGGTTAAGAATTTTTACATTTTAATGAACATTAATGCTTACTTTTCTATTGAACAAGTGAATCTAGATGATTAATATTTGAGAAAAGTATTTATGAGTAGGAATTTGAGGCTGCTTTAGAGTGGTTATCAATGTTAAAAAGAAAAATCAATCAAGAAGCGAGATGGAGCATAAAACACACTCGTTTGGAGCTTAAAATAGAAAAGAAAAATATTTTAAATGCTCCTTCTAGTCCAATGCTCTTTAAGACTAAGAGTATCCAAAGGACCCTTTTTGGAGGTTTCCACACTGAGTAACACAAGAAAGGTGGGGGATGCTGAGATTGGTAAGATATTGATTGATGAACTTCTTAGCCTCTTTATTGTTGGCACAATTCCTACTTGTTTTTATTTTTCTTGAGTGTCAATCGTTTGTTTTCATATTTTCACTAGAAAAGTATGCTCTTCACACGGTAACAATATATTCTTAACCTCAGTTGTTGTTTTAGTTTTCGAATTTATAAACTTTTTATTAAAGGAAGATTATGGTAGTTAGTTAAGTTAAAGCTAGTTAATGAGTATGATTCTTTAGGTAGATATGTCTTTTCAGGTTTTACTTGAGGACAAGCAACTATTCAAGTGTGGGGGAATTTGATGAGTGTGAAAAATGCA
This sequence comes from Mallotus nudiflorus, assembly GCA_947683625.1. Taxonomy (NCBI): domain Eukaryota; kingdom Viridiplantae; phylum Streptophyta; class Magnoliopsida; order Malpighiales; family Euphorbiaceae; genus Mallotus; species Mallotus nudiflorus. The sequence continues at coordinate 67,349 of CANTUR010001906.1, forward strand.
TTTCCATTTCAGTTAATTTTATATTTCTTTTATTCAGTTTTTATTTAGTTGGGTACTTAATGCATGTCTTGTGTGTTTATTTATTTTTACGTATTAGTTGGTTTATTTTTGGCTGATTTTTATGTATTTAGGGAAGTCGAAGAACAGTAAAGGAAGGTTATAGGGGAGTCGTGAGCACTTAAAGTGGGCTCAAAAAGCAATGGAGGTCAATATGCAATAATGCTGAAAAAGGGATGTGCACGGTCGTGCACAAAATGCACACGGCCATGTGCATTGCGACCTGATGATTGGAAAAATTCAGAGTCGAATTTAATTACTGACTCATGAGGGACAAGATGGAGATTTCGTATGGCTATGATCCTAAGGCTTGTAATTAGGGTTTTATAAGAGGGTAGCCACCAGAAACAAGTATATATATAGATTATTATTCATCACTTTGGAGACGGACATTATTTTTAGAGAATTTTCTTAGAGCAGTTTTAAGAAAATAAGGATTTTTTATTGCTTATGTTAGTTTGGAGATTGGAGAATAAAAATTGAAGAACATCAAGCTTCCTATTTAACAAGGGGATTTATTTTATTCAATTGTTTTTATTCGTTCTTAATTTTAATTCAATGATGATATCTATTTTCTATTATTATTCTTCTTTATTTCTTAAAATTAACATGAGTAGCTAAATTCTTAGTTAGGGTTCTTATTGTTATTCAACTATGGGCTAATCGCAATTAAACCTAAGCCATTAATCTAGATTCTTTGGTTATTATTGAACTTAATGTCTTCTTAGGATTGATCACCCTTTGATTGAATATACACAATAAAACTTGATCGAGAGATGGGTTGTATTGGATTTAAACAATAACCTGTTAGATGCTTTCTTAGTTGAGAAACACTTAAGCAACTAATATTGATTAAGGGTTGGTGCTGAAACCGGGTTAACCGAATGCTTAGTAGGCGAGAGCTTTAAATCTAAGAATGTTAATTTACTTGGTTAATCATAGGGTTGTCTTAGGAGGAAAGCCTATGATTTTAGGGAAACCCTTAAATTGGATTAAGGTTAGGTATGGTTTAGCAGTAAATTGATTTTAAATAAAGGTTGAATTAGTAATAAGAACCCTAGCTCTCTAAAGTGATTGTTATTTCATTGTGATTTTTTGTGTTTTGTCTTAGTTTAATTTTTAGTTTCATTAAAAATACCCTTTTTCGTTGTTTAAACAAACAAACACAACTATTATCACTATAGTCAATTTGCAATCTCTATGGGATCAATATTTAATTACTACTTGTACGAATCCGTATACTTGCGGAAACCCATCAGTTGGATTATAAAAGTATGTAACTGATTGTACGTCTAAGTGTTTAATTTGCCAGCCGGTGAAAGCTGAACATCAGAAGTCTTCTAGGAAGTTTCAATCTCTTTTGAACTTTGGGTGGAAATGAGAGGGAATTGCTATGATTTTGTGGTTGGTTACCTCATTCAAAAGGTGAATATAATTCCATCTGGGTAACTGTAGATAGATTAACCAAGTCAGTTAATTTGTGGCCAGTGGAAGCCACTTATTAAGTAGCTAAGTTAGCTAAGCTGCATATGAAGCATATTGTGTGTCTGCGTGGGATACCTGTGTCCATTGTATATGGTAAAGGTACAGTGTTTGCCTCTCGATTTTTGGCAGAAATTGTGGAAAGTAATAGGTACCTGGTTGGATTTCAATACTGCTTTTTATCCTCAGACAAATGGTCAGTCTGAGAAGACGATCCAGACACTGAAAAATATGTTGAAGATGTGTGTTTTGGATCTGGAAGGTAGCTAGATTGATTATATGCTACATGTAGAATTCGCTTATAATAACAGCTACCATAGCAGTATAGGAATGACACTACATGAGGCTTTTATAGAAGGAAGTCTTAACTAGATATGAGATGGTTCATAATGCAATGGAGAAAGTTGTTGTGGTTAGAAGAAGATTAAAGACCATAGTGAACAGGTAGAAGAGTGATGCAGATCCTAGACACAGAGATATAGAGTTTTAGATTGAAGACTATAATTCTGAAAATGTCTCCGAAAAATGGTGTGATGAAACTTAGTAAGATTGCATAATAGTTGACTATGTCTCGATTTTGAGAGAGTATATTTTTGACACTTCGCACATGTTACAATCGGACAATATAGAACTAAATGAAGATATGAAGTTCAAGAAGGAATCGGTTGTGATTGTAATTATCAAGCTCGATAGTTATGTTCGAACCAGATTTAGATGATCAAGATGTTGTGGCGAAGCAACAACGTGAAAGAGTTTATGTGGGAGATTGAAGTTGAGATACGAGCTTCTTACCCGTATCTCTTCCCTTCTTAACTTGTATTTATTCTTTTTTTGGAATTCGAGGACGAATTCTTGTAGGGGGGAAGACTGTAATATCCCAAGTTTTTAAATAATTTTAAATTGCATTGGGATATGCAGTGTTAATAAATTGTTAATATATATATTTGATTATTTAGTTATTTTGTTAATAATTAATATTATTTTAAGTTTATTTAAAGTTTTTTATGTAAAATTTTTTTTCGAAACTTACTATTTTGGGAAACAATATTTAAATAATATTATATTGTTTAATGTTATTTTATTTTACTAAAGTATTGCTTCATGCATTATCATTAATTTATGTGTGTGCAATATATAATATTAGGGTTTATTGTTTTATATGTGTGTGTGTGTGTGTGTGTGTGTGTGTGTGTGTGTGTGTGTGTATACATATATATGAATATAGTGTGTAATATATGTGTGTATATATGTATATATGTGTATATTTAAGTGTGTGGAGTGTGAATATTGTATAATATAATAATGTACAATATAATATATAGTTTATTAATATATTATATAGTTTTATGAATATATATATATATATATAAACACCAAACCCATCCTATTTTCCCTTCCACTCCCGATCATCATCAACCCCCACCCTCACTGCCTGTTACTTCCGATCGCTGGCCATCAGAGTGCCTCCCAGCATGCCACCTTCTTCTCCAGCAGCTCCATCGTTCTTGTCACCTTCCCCAGCGCCAATGTCGACCTTTCCCGGCGCCAATGTCGACCTTTGTTGCCCATTTTGCTCGAAACACGTTTCCTCGCCATTCTCCTCTATCTAGCCACCAAATCAGATGTTTCCGATGGTTTTGAACTCGTGGAGCTTCAAGGAGGTTGATTCCGAGCTCCTTCCAGCCTGAAAACATATGGTGGTGAGGTTTCAAACTCGTTTTAGTTTCGGCCATTTTAGGGTTTTTGATTTTTTTTCAATAATTCTTGCTTGATTCAAGAAAACTTCCTTTACAAAGATTTATTATAGTAGCTCAATCTACATGTGGCAATTTTTTTGGAATTTTTGGGAATTATTTTGATTTTTGTGAATTTTTTATTATTTTATTAATATTTTCAAATTTTCGTAAATTAATTAAATAAATTATGAAATTGTGATTTACGGTGTTTATAGGTGTTAAAATGAATTTTAGAAATTTATTTGTAATTTTTATGATTTTTATATAATTATTATGAATTTATTTAATTTATGTGATTTTTAGAAAATTAGGTTAATTATTTATTTTATTGAAATTAATTAGTTAATTGAGTATATTTGTTGATATTATTGAATTATATGTTGAGAAATTAATTTTTGTGTAATTATACTATTTTTAGTGAATTTTTGAATAATTATAGTGAATTTATATATAGTAGGGGTATTTTGGTAATTTGGCACTAAATTGGCTAAAAATAAAATTAAATCGGTTTTAATAGTTATTTGAGGTATAAAAATGATTTCTACAAATTATTTAGTATTTTTTAACTAATTAAAACTATTTTTTGTAAACTATTTTCAAATTATATATAATATACTATTTTTCGTAAATAAATGAGTTTTTATCGATTTTTAATATGTTTTAGGGATAATTAAGTAATTTGGATTTATACAATTTATTCAGGTCAATATTTATGAATTTATAAAGAATTATCAATTTTAATAATATTTTATTAAAATTAGGGTTTTTTATGTAATTGTCGATGGAACAATTATTTTCATCGTTTTAAATATTTGAATTGCTATATTTTGATTATTCAAGGGTATTTTTGGTATTTCTAGAATTTTCATGTATTCTGTAATTATCTCGTGAAATTGTGAACCTCGGTCGGTAGAATTGTAGTTCGGGAGTCCGACAGAGGGGTTGTGGTTGTGTATTTTCGAAGTGTGTTTTCTATGTAAGATCGGCCCTACTTTTGTAAGGAGATGTCCGTTTTACAAAGGAAACTCTGTCAAATTTTCGGTAGATTTCTCGTAAAATGTGACAATCGGTCTGAGTCTAATTCTGAATTCTTGATTGAATCTATATATAGTAATCCTAGAAGTATAGAGTTAGAAGTTTATTCTGACGGTTATTATTATTTTATATTTCTAGCCATGCCGAGACCGACGCCTAACAGATCAGGCCCGCCGAGTTTGTCTCGTGGAGCGCTAACATGTGAGTTAGTATACTATATATATATATGCATTGCATATAGGATGCATCACTTAGGGTTTTCTATTTTCATTATTATGTTTTTAAAGTAATTTTGAATGATAATATTTTTGGTATATCTAGGGTTGTATTTTTGTATATATGCATATTAAATAATTATGCATGTTGTCCTGATATTTGCACATTAAACAATTAGGTTTAGTTTTAATATATTTTAGTAGTATATACATGTTTTAAAATGTACAATTAGTCACAATTATTTTATTGAATGATTAGTATACTTTAAATATAGTTTCAGTATATTTTAGGTTTATTCTTAAATAATTGCATGCTATATTATAAACCTACACTTAAATTGTTGTTAAGTTTATTTTTGATATATTCCCCAAATAAATGCATGTTTTATTATTAATTGAAACCTAAAACATTAGTGGTATACTTAGGGTTTAATTATGATATATGCATGCTAGAAAATTAGGTTATTTTGGTATATTGTGAATCTATGTTAAACCTAAACACACATTTAAATGAATTTTTATACATAATTGTTTTATTAAGTGATTTGTGCACTTAGGTATATTCTTTGTATATTTAGGTACATTTTTTTTAAGCAAATGCATGATGTATTATTAAAATGCACTTAAATTGTTTTTAACTCTATTAATGGTTTACCTTTAGTATATTTCATATTTTATTTGATATATATATATATATATACCCGAAATATACTGGCTATATTTTAGGTATATTTTTGGTATATATATATATATGGTTAATTTTATTATTATGAATATTGTTCTACATTAATTACTTTCTGAATGAATATTTATTTTAAATGAAGGATATCAATAGAACGTGCTTCCTAGTGGGCAGCACTAGAACCGTGTACGTACCGGTGCGATAGATAAGGGTTGAGTGAGAATTAATTATGGTGATTATAATTGATTTGATTGATTTGACTAAGATTAATGGAATGTTAGATAGTGTGATTGCGGGGCCAATCATACTGATAGTTAGACTGCTGGAGCTTGGTTGACTTAGTGTCTCAGGGCCAGTTGTCACGACCCAAACTAGGAGTCATGACCAGCGCTAGGGAACGGGAATTCTTTCGAATCCGGAACCAGTAGCAAGCCTTCAAAAAATAAAATCATTCAATAAATAAATAAAAATACAACAGAATTAAAATTTTTCGAATCAATATATAATATAAATACTTCAAATCCTTCTCAATGAATACATCTTCGTATAGTAATCAAATACAAATTTTCAGAGTATATAATATCAAAAAAATATAATATTCTTCCGATACAATAACACTACTACTGCAGTTTCTAGAATACAAATCAGAGTTCAAAATATACATTTGCATAAAATAGCCGGGACCAAAGAACACCGGCGAGGAATTCTACAACTAAGGTCTAACGATATAGGATCTCTTGAAAAAAAATAATTGAGGGGGGGTCAGACCTCACTAAGTGAATTATTATACTATATATACATGCAATCTAAACCATAAAAATCAGGCATTCTTATATATATATATATATATATATATATATATATATATATATATATATATATATATATATATATATATATATATATATACATACATTTCATACGAATGCCAAACTCTGCTTATATAAATATACAAAATGCAGAAAACATTTATTTTAATTCATGAAGGATCCATAGAACCCTAATAATAGCAACCCCAATCAACCCCATCATCACTCTAGCCATACAGGCTCACTTGATTCCAAATAGAACACTTATTCCAAACTGGACAGCAGACTGGCCCCGAGACATTAAGTCGACTGAGCTCCAGCAGTCTGGCTGTTAGTGTGATTAGCCTCGAGACCCCTGGTCAACCGAGCTCCAGTAATCACACTATTTATCACCTCACATCTCTATCAACCCAATAGATCATTCATTCCACTATGGACAGTAGACTGGCCCCGAGATACTAAGTCAACCGAGCTCCAGCAGTCTGACTGTCAGTGTGATTGGCCCCAAGACCCCTGGTCAACCGAGCTACAGCAATCACACTATCTAACATACCATTAATCTTATACAAATCCATCAAATCAATTATAATCACCACAATTATTTCTCACTCAACCCTTATCTATCACACAGGTACATACACGGTCCAGTGCTGCCCACTAGGAAGCACGTTTTATTGATATCCTTCATTTAAATAAATCATTCATTCGAAAAATAATTAATGTAGAATAATATTCATAATAGTAAAATCAACCATATATATATATATATACATATAACAAAAATATACCTAAAATATTCCCAGTATATTTCGGGTATATATATATATGTTAAATAAAGTATGAAATAAACTAAAGATAAATCATTAATATAGTTAAAATCAATTTAAATGTATGACAATAATATCACATGCATTTTCTTAAAAATATACCTAAATATACAAAAGATATGCCCTAAGTACACAAATCATTTAATAAAACATTTATGTCTAATTGTTCATTTAAATATGTGTTTAGGTTTAACATATATTCACATTCTACCAAAATAACCTAATTTTCTAGCATGCATAAATCACAATTAAACCCTAAGTATACCACTAATGTTTTAGGTTTCAATTAATAATAAAACATACATTTATTTGGGGAAATATATCAAAAATATACCAAAAATAAACTTAAAAACAATTTAAGTGTAGATTTATAATTTAGCATGCAATTATTTAAGAATAAACCTAAAATCTACTGAAACTATACCTAAATTATACTAATCATTTAATAAAATAATTACGTCTAAATGTACATTTTAAACATGTATATATATTACAATGTATTAAACATAAACCTAAATGTTTAATGTGCATATACCAAAATATCATCAATAATTATTTAACATGCATATATATACAAAAGTACAACCCTAGATATACCAAAAATATTATAATTTAAATCATTTTAAAGACATACAATGAAAATGAAAAACCCTAAGTGATGCATCCTATATGCAATGCATATATATACAGTATAATAACTCATATGTTAGTGCTCCACGAGACAAACTCAATGGGCCTGATCCGTTAGACCTCGGTCTCGGTGCAACTAAACAAACAAATGACAACATGAATCAGAATAAGTCTATCAACATTCTAGAGACTCACTCTAAGAATATTAGACATAAAATTGGAATAAGAATTCGATCGGACATCACGTTTTACGAGAATTCTACCGAAAATCCAGCAGAACCTCCCCTGTAAAATGGACATCTCTCTACTCAAAGAGTAGAGTCGGTCCTGCAAAGAAAACACACTTCGGAATAACACCAAATTCACAACTACAATCCCTCGGTCAGACTCCAAACTACAATTCACCGATCGAGGTTCACAATTCACAGAATAATTACAAAATATCGAAAATGCCCTTTTATAATAAAAATACATTTTATAATTCCAAATTACATAATTAACCCTAAAACTTATTAAAAACCGATAAAAACTCATTAATATAGAAAATCGTATATTACATATATAATTAGAAAATAATTTATGAAAAATAGTTTTAATTAGTTAAAAATACTAAATAATTTGTAGAAATCATTTGTATACCTCAAATAACTATTAAAACCAATTTAATTATATTTTTAGCCAATTTAGTGTCAAATTACCAAAATACCCCTATATATATAAATTTACAAAAATTACTCAAAATTCACCAAAAATAATATAGTTGCAAAAAATTAATTTTCTGAACATATATTTCAATAATATCAATAAATATACTTAATTAACCAATTTATTTCAATTAAATACATAATTAACCCTATTTTTCAAAATTACATAAACTTAATAAATTCCAAATAAATATATAAGAATTCAAAAAAATTACAAATAAATTTGTATAATTCATTTCAACACCTATAATTACCATAAAACATAATTTCATAATTTAATTAATTAATTTTCAAAAAGTAGAAAATATTAATAAAATAATCAAAAATACCCAAAAATCAAAATAAATTCCAAAAATTCTACAAAAATTACCACATGTATATTGAACTTACAGGATCAAAGTTTGTGAAGGAATTTTTCATGAATCAATCAAATTGATGCTCAAAAAAATTCAAAACCCTAAATGGATGAAATGAAGAAATTGAAACCTAGGCAAATCTAGACCATTTTAAGTGAAACAAAGCTTGGAATCACACTCACCAGAGCTCAAGGAGAAGATAGAGACCGGCAGTGTCAATTTTGGTGGCTGGAATCGTTGTGATCGGAGGTGAAGATGATTTCGGCTTCTTTGAGAAAAACCGGTCAAAACTCACCGAAAAAGGGTGATTCAGGCGCCAGGAATGGCTGGCAAGGGAGGAGGGAGGAGAGGCACACTGACGGCAAGAAAACTAGCTTGAATCGGCCGGAAATGGAAGAAAATTGGTGTCGGGCATTTTGGAGAAGAAGAGTGGCAATTTTGTAAATAAATGGAACTTTTGGTTTTTGATTAAAAATTATGTATATATATATATTCACACTATATATTATAATAATATAAAATCTTACACACATTTAATACTCACCACACATATATTTTAATATATTATACACTTATAATTAATTAATTAATATTAAAACTAAATAATAAAAATTAAGATAATTAATTAAACCCTAATTAATTTAAATAAATACACATTTATACATTTTATTTAGTACTTAAAAGAAATTTTATATGAGTTCATGAAAATTTGTAAAACTAGTCAAAATAATTAGTATTAAATTATTTACGTATCAATTTCCCCGAAAATATAATTCCCGGGAAAATTTTACGTAAAGTACTTAAAATAATATAAAATAATTAAAATAAGCTTTAATAAGTATCAAACTCATAAAAACATCATAAATATGTACAAAAATTATTAACACTGCATATCCCGATGCAGTTTAAAATTATTTAAAAACTCGGGATATTACACCAGTCTACTGTCCATAGTGGAATGAATGATCTATTGGGTTGATTGAGATATGAGGTGATAGATACTGTGATTGCTGGAGCTCGGTTGACTAGGGGTCTCGAGGCCAATCACACTGACAGCCAGACTGCTGGAGCTCGATCGACTTAGTGTTTCGGGGCCAGTCTGCTGTCCAGATTGGAATAAGTGTTCTGTTTAGGAATCAAGTGAGCCTATATGGCTAGAGTGATGATGGGGATGTTTGAGGTTGCTATTATTAGGGTTCTATGGATCCTCCATGAATTAAACTAAACGTTTTCTATATTTAGTATATTTATATAAGCCGAGTCGACGTATGTGTGGAATGCGTGATTATATATATATATATATGTGTGTGTGTGTGTGTGTGTGTGTGTGTGTGTGAATGCATGACTGGTTATGTTTTAGATTGCATGTATATATAGTATAATAATTCACTCAGTGAGGTCCGACCCCCCCTCAATTATATGTTTTTTCAAGAGATCCTATATCGTTAGACCTTAGTAGTAGAGTTCCTTGCCGGTGTTCTTCCGTTCTGGCTATTTTATGCAAATATATATTTTGAACTCTGATTTGTATTCTAGAAACTGCAGTAGTAGTGTTATTGTATCGGAAGAGTATTATATTGTTTAATATTATATACTTTGAAACTTTGTATTTAAACACTGTATGATTATGTATTTATGTATGAAAGGATTTGGAGTATTTATGTTATATATTGATTCGAAAAATTTTTTAATTATGTCGTACTTTTATTTAATTATTGCATGATTTTATTTTCTTAGGCTTGCTATGGGTTCCAGATTCGAAAGAATTCCCGTTCCCTAGCACCGGTCATGACAGTAGACTGGCCCCAAGACACTAAGTCAATCGAGCTCCAACAGTCTGACTGTCAGTGTGATTGGCCCCGAGACACTTAGTCAACCGAGCTCCAGCAATCACACTCCCAAATCACATCTCATATCATAAAAATCATTCCAATCAATATCCATGTAATATCCCGTGTTTTTAAATATTTTTACACTGTACCGGGATATGCAGTGTTAATAATTTTTGTATATATATTACGATATTTTCACGAGTTGATATGTATTTTAAACCTATTTTAAATACTGTGTTTTATTTACAGTGTTTTACGTAAAATTTTCCCGGGACTTGCATTTTCGGGGAAATTTTCACGTAAACAATGTAATATTAATTATTTTAAATATATTTTCGGACTTGCATGAACTCATACGTATTTTTAAATACTAAATAAAGCCTACGTGTGTGTATATTTATTTAATTAGGGTTTAATATATATAACCCTAATATTATATTATTTATTAATCATTTATTTATTATTATTTAATTATTTTATTTATTATTAAATTATTAAAAATTTATTATTTTATTAATATTTAATTATTTTATTTTATTTTATTTTTCTTTTCCTTTTTCTTTTTTTTCTTTCTTTTTCTTTTTCTTTCCTTTTTCTTTCTTTTTCTTTTTCTTCTTCTCCTTCTTCCTCCCGCGTGCCCGACCACCATTCTTCTTCCCCTCACCGTCTGCAACTCCGGCCACCTACCGTCGGTGTGCCTCCCGGCTTGCCACCGCCATTCCCAGCCGTCCTCCGCCGCCTCCAGCCCCTTTCCCCGGCGCCGGCAGCTCCATTCTTCCTCTTTTGGCCGAAATCTTCCCTTCGCCGTTTCTCCCTCCTCCGGCCACCGTTTTCGACACCGCCGGTCTTCATCGACTCCTTGAGGTCCGGTGAGTGTTATTCTAGCTTTGTTTTGAGCTAAATTGGTTTAGATTTGCTTAGGTTTTGATTTTTCTATTTCGGTCACATTAGGGTTTTTGATTTTTTTGAGCTTCGAATTGATTGATTCATGAAAACTCCCTTCACAAATGTTGATCCTAGTAGCTCAATATACATGTATGAATTTTTGTAGAATTTTTGGAGATTGTTTGGATTTTTGGGTATTTTTGTATATTTTAATATTATTTTCTAATTTTTGGAAATTAATTATTTAAATTATGAAATTGGAGTTTATGGTTGAATTGGGTGTTGAAATGAATTATAGGAATTTATTTGGAATTTTTATGAATTTCTAAGTATTTATTTTGAATTAATTAAGTTTATGTAAATTTGAGAAAATTAGGTTAAATGTGTTTTTATTTGAATTTAATTGGTTAATTGAGTTTAATTATTGATATTATTGATAAATATGTTGAGAAAATTAATTTTGGATAATTGTATGATTTTTGGTGAATTTTTGAAGTAATTTAGGTATATTTATATATATAGGGGTATTTTGGTAATTTTACCTTAAATTGTCTAAAAATGTAATTTAATTGGTTTTAATAGTTATTTAAGGTATAAAAATGATTTCTATAAATTATTTGGTATTTTTAACTAATTAAAACTATTTTTCGTGAATTATTTTCAATTATACATATAATATACGGTTTTACTAACAAAATGAGTTTTTATCGGTTTTTACTATGTTTTAAGGTTAATTATGTAATTTCTACGTATAAAATGTATTTCTGTGATTTAAGGATATTTTTGGTATTTCTGGAATTGTTCTGTGTTTGTGGACCCCGGTCGGTAGTTTGGAGTCCGACCGTGGGATTTTGATTGTGTTGAGCCTATTTCTTGAAGTGTATTTCTTTGCAGGGTCGGCTCTACTCTTTTGAGTAGAGAGATGTCCGTTTTACAGAGGAGGTTCTGCCGAATTTTTGGTAGAATTCTCGTAAAACGTGATATCCAGTCGAACCCTAAATTCTGTTTCCGTATTAAAATACTCTAGATCGAATTCTAGGATTTCTGTTAGGATTATTCTGATGTCGATTATTTATTTCTTGTTTAGTTGCGCCGAGACCGAGGGCTAGTGGTCCAGGCCCGTCGGACCTGTCTCGTGGAGCGCACTAGGTGAGTTACTGTACTATGTATACATGCTTAGGATGCATGATTTAGAAATATATGTTTTACTTTGATCAAAATGCATAAATAATGTGATTTGTATTTAAGTATATTTTTGGTTTATTTTTGGTATATAATAAATTATATACATATTTTATTAATAAAATATATTTAAAATGTTTTTAAATATATTTTTAATTTAATTTGTGATTTGATTGGATTTATTTGACATATATATACTCGAGATATACCTGGTTTACTTTTGGTATATTTCCGGTATATATATGGTTTATGTTGTATTTTATTGAACGTCATGCATCATTTATTTTTGTGAATGAATGTTTTATATTTAATGATGAAGGATATCAATAGAACGTGCTACCTAGTGGGCAGCACTAGGACCGAGTACGTACCGGTACGCCTATAGTATTTAGTCTATATTACTAAATTATTTGTGGATATTGATTTGATGAGATTATTAATATGTGTGGGATGTGATTTGGGTGTGATTGCTGGAGCTCGGTTGACCAAGTGTCTCGGGGCCAGTCTACTGTCTAAATGGATTAAGTGAATATATTTGGATTCAGTGAGCCTGTATGGCCAGAGTGTTGTCTAACACTATTATTCTGAGGTTGCGATATTCTAGGGTTCTATGTGATCCTTCATAAAAGATGATTTTCAAATAAATATATAAAAAGGATTTTATTGCATCTGTGTGAATTTGCCTGTATATATATATACATATTAGATATGTATTACTGACTGTATGCATTATCATTTAGTGTGTATGTATATATATTATAGTAATTCACTCAGTGAGGTCTGACTCCCCTCCGTTGACTATTTTTCAGGAGAGTCAACTTCTTCAGACCTCAGTAGCAGGTCGATACGCCGGATTTCTTCCGCCCTGGCTTCTTTATGTAAACTGTCTACTTGAGTCTTATTTATTTTATCTAGACACTGCAGTAGTTGTGAATTAAAGTAATGGATTTCATGTATTTTATTTTTAAAGAGATGTATTATATTGAAACTGGATTTGTACTAAAGAGATTATGTATCTATGAGATGAGATTTTTATTTAAATCCAGTGATGAAAATGATATTGTGATATTTAAGATTTTTATTTTCCGCTGCATATTATATTGTTATTGTTATTATGGCATGTTTTATTTTATTTTTAGGCTTGCTACGGGTTTCAGATTCGAAAGAATTCCCGTTCCCTAGCGCCGGTCATGGCCCCTGTTTTGGGTCGTGACAAAGTTGGTATCAGAGCAGAGTTTTGTGTCAGGGCTTAGTTATGTGAGTTGTGGCCCTAGTTTTTAAGTTGTGTTTTTTGTTAGACTACTGCAGTGTATTAGGTTCGAGTATGTCTTGATAAGTATTCCTTGTTGTAGTTTTCAGCGTTATTCCTTCGTTGTCTGTTTTGTCTGAATCTTTCCGTTTGTCTTTTCAGTATGAGGAGGCGAGCGCGTGTCGCTCCACCGGTCGTTGAGGCCGAGGATGATGAGTCTTTTCAGGATGAGGTTTTACCTCCTGAGCTGCCAGTTAGACGTAGAGGTCGTGGTAGAGGTAGACCTCGAGGAGCGACAGGTCACCGTAGGCAGAGAGAGTTACAGGACGAGGAGCCTGTTGAGCCTGAATTTGATGTTCCTGTTCCTCCTGTTGTTCAGCCTGTTCAGCCTGCCTATCAGCAGGGTATGTCTGACCCTGAGGCAGCTTTGTTCTATGCCCGAGTTGGCAGGATTGCTTTCGATGGTACTTCTGATCCATTAGATTTTCTGCATGCGATTGAGACTAGGACTCGGACTGCTCATACCGAGTACCAGCGGATCATGATCGTTGAGTTGTCTGTCGAGGGACCAGCTCTAGATTGGTTCATTCAGATGATCCAGCCCTTTATGATGACGATGACATGGGCTCAGTTCCGAGAGCGGTTTATGAGGAGATTCTGTCCAGAGCCTCTTCGTTTGAGCTATCGTCTCCGTTTGACCAGTATTTCTCGTGGAGATCGATCAGTAGAGGAGTATACCCGAGAGTTTCTTCGTCTGGGTAGATATGCCGAGGATCTGATGCGAGATCAGTATTTCGCGGTTACTACGTATGTTACTGGTTTGGGTTCAGCTTTTGCTGGTATGCCTACAGCAGGTCTTACTCTCGAGTCTGTGATCGAGTTGGCTAAGGAGATTGAGCTGAGGTTAGTTAGGCAGGGAGCGATGCCAGATTATTACCAGCTGGGAGTTCAGTCGAGTGGATTGCAGGCTACTCCATATTCGAGTTTTCATGTTGGATCGAGTAGTCAGCAGTGAGGTCTGACTCAGCAGAGTTAGAGACAGCAGCAGCGAGTGCATCGGAGCAGTAGACATGGTCGTGGAGGTCAGCGTAGATCGTTCAGATTTGGGTCAGGTGCTTCGAGCAGCAGCAGTGGTCGTAGTTCTGGATTAGCGGCCAGTGTTTGCCAGACTTGTGGTAGAGTTCATCAAGGACCGTGTTATCTGACACCATTGACATGCTTCAGATGCGGGCAGACAGGACATTTTGCCAGATCGTGTCCTTATTCCGGGTATCAGCAGCAGCAGATTCCGCGATTCCCACAGCAGTCGATTGCTAGTGCTGCACCCGTGCCATTTCAGTTACCACCAACCCAGCATCAGAGTTCTACTCAATTTGTTCCACAGCAGAGTCGTGGTAGAGGTACTAGAGGAGGTGCCAGAGGTGTTGGCCAGGCTTCTACCAATCAGCAGGGAGGTCGAGGTCAGGCCAGAGTTTTCCATCTGACTCAGCAGGATGCTCAGGCATCTAATGCAGTCGTGGCAGGTATTGTTTCTGTTTGTTACCTGGATGCTTTGGTTTTGTTTGATCCGGGTGCCACGCATTCATTCATTTCTCCTGTTTTTGCTTCTAAATCTTGTTGGCAAGCTTCGAGGATGGCTTTTCCTTTGTCTGTTGCCACTCCTCTGAGCGATTCTTTGGACACCGATATTGTTCTTTCTGGTTGTCCAGTTCTCGTGGGAGATAGAGAATTACCCGTTGATTTGATTTTGTTGGATGTGATGGAGTTTGATGTTATTTTGGGAATGGATTGGTTGTCTCAGCACTCTGCCGTGGTAGATTGCAGGAATAAAGAGGTGACTTTTAGAATTCCTGGTGAAGAAGATTTTAAGTTTGTTGGTGATAGGAGTTCAGCACCTCAGAATCTTATTTCTGTTATTACGGCTAGGAAGTTATTGAAGAAAGGTTGTCAGGGGTATTTGGCATTGGTCAGGGATACATCAGTGGAGAAGTTGTCACTCACAGATGTTCCTGTTGCTTGTGAGTTTCCTGATGTTTTTCCCGAGGAGTTGCCAGGTTTACCACCTCATAGAGAGATTGAGTTCTGTATTGATGTGGTTCCAGGTACTACTCTTATATCTATGCCACCCTATCGTATGGCTCCTGCAGAGTTGAGAGAGTTGAAGGAGCAGTTGCAAGAGTTGTTGGATAAAGGTTTTATTAGACCCAGTGTTTCTCCTTGGGGTGCACTAGTCCTGTTTGTGAAGAAGAAGGATGGTACCCTGAGACTGTGCATTGACTATAAAGAGCTGAATAAGGTGACAGTGAAGAACAAGTATCCTCTCCCGAGGATAGATGATTTGTTTGATCAGCTCCAGGGTGCACAATTCTTTTCTAAGGTTGACTTGAGGTCGGGTTATCATCAGTTGCGGATTAGTGAAGCTGATATTCCTAAGACAGCGTTCCGCACTCGATATGGCCATTATGAGTTTCTGGTGATGTCTTTTGGTTTGACTAATG
The DNA here is from genome assembly GCA_947683625.1 of Mallotus nudiflorus. NCBI lineage: Eukaryota > Viridiplantae > Streptophyta > Magnoliopsida > Malpighiales > Euphorbiaceae > Mallotus > Mallotus nudiflorus. The sequence continues at coordinate 83,528 of CANTUR010001906.1, forward strand.
CACCAGCAGCTTTTATGGATCTGATGAATAGGGTATTCAGACCGTATGTGGATCAATTTATAGTAGTCTTCATTGATGATATACTGGTATATTCGAGGAGTATGGAAGAGCATGTATATCATTTGAGGATTGTACTACAGACACTGAGAGATCATCAGCTTTATGCTAAATTCTCGAAGTGTGATTTCTGGATGGAGAGTGTTTCTTTTCTTGGACATGTAGTGTCTAAAGAAGGTATTCAGGTTGATCCATAGAAGGTTGAGGTAGTATCTGAATGGCCTAGACCTACTTCTGTTACGGAGATTCGGAGTTTTCTGGGTTTAGCCGGGTATTATAGGCAGTTTGTGCAGGATTTTTCCAGGATAGCAGCCCCTATGACTCGCTTGACTCAGAAGAATGTTAGATTTGAGTGGTCAGAAGCTTGTGAGAATAGTTTTCAATTGTTGAAGGATTATGATTGCGAGATTCTTTACCATCCGGGTAAAGCTAATGTGGTAGCAGATGCCTTGAGTAGGAAGTCCTCAGGTAGTCTTGCTCACATCGGTGTTAAGAGGAGACCATTGATCCAAGAGTTGCATTTGTTGGTGGATCAAGGTCTGATGGTGAAGATTAGTAGATCAGGTGGACTGTTAGCTCAGTTTAAAGTACGATCTGTACTGAGGGATAGGATTAAAGCAGCTCAGAGTCGAGATCCTATTCTGGAAGAGCTTGCAGAGAATGTTAGAGCAGGGAAGTTCACTGATTTCACACTCGATGATGATGGTGTATTGTGGATCAGTGGTAGACTGTGTGTTCCTGATGTGGATGATTTGAGAGAAGAGATTTTAGAGGAAGCACATTCTACACCCTACAGCGTTCATCCGGGTGTTACTAAGATGTACCACAGTATTAGAGATTTATACTGGTGGGACGGATTGAAGAAGGATGTCGCTGATTATGTTGCTAAGTGTTTGACGTGTCAGCAAGTGAAAGCCGAACATCAGAAGCCTTCTGGGAAGCTTCAGCCTCTTCCTATTCCCGAGTGGAAGTGGGAAAGGATAGCTATGGATTTTGTGGTCGGTTTACCTCGTTCGAAGGATGGATACGATTCCATCTGGGTGATTGTAGACAGATTGACGAAGTCTGCACATTTCTTGCCTGTGAGAGCCACATATTCAGTTGCTAGATTGGCGAAGTTGTATGTGAAGCATATTGTGTGCCTTCATGGAGTACCTGTGTCCATTGTGTCAGATAGAGGTTCGGTGTTTACTTCGCGTTTTTGGCAGAAGTTGCAGGAAGCGATGGGCACTAGGTTGGATTTCAGTACTGCTTTTCATCCTCAGACAGATGGTCAGTCTGAGAGGACGATCCAGACACTGGAAGATATGTTGAGGATGTGTGTCTTGGATTTGGGAGGTAGCTGGGATGATCATTTGTCGCTTGTTGAGTTTGCATATAATAACAGCTACCATAGCAGTATTGGTATGGCACCGTATGAGGCGTTGTATGGAAGGAAGTGTAGATCCCCGTTGAGTTGGGATGAGATTGGTGAGAGAGTTTTGACTAGACCTGAGATGGTTCAGGATGCTGCAAAGAAAGTCGCCGTGATCAAGCGAAGATTAGAGACAGCAGTAAGCAGACAGAAGAGTTATGCAGACCCTAGGCGCAGAGATGTGGAGTTTCAGGTTGGAGATTATGTTTTTCTGAAAGTATCTCCGATGAAGGGTGTGATGAGATTTGGCAGGAAGGGTAAGTTAGCACCGAGATACATTGGACCGTTTGAGATTCTGGAGAGAATTGGCACAGTTGCATATCGGTTGGATTTGCCTCCGAATATGTCACAGGTGCATCCAGTATTTCATATCTCGATGTTGAGGAAGTATATCTCAGATCCTTCTCACGTGTTGCAGCCAGACAGTGTAGAAGTGAGTGAAGATTTGACATTTGTGGAAGAACCTGTGGCGATCGTAGATTATCAAGTTCGACAATTGAGATCGAAGCAGATTCCGATGGTCAAGGTTCTGTGGCGTAGCGATAGAGTTGAAGAGCATACGTGGGAGACTGAAGCTGAGATGCGAGCTTCTTACCCGTATCTCTTTCCTTCTTAATCTTGTTTTTCTGGAATTCGGGGACGAATTCTTGTAAGGGGGGGAGACTGTAATATCCCGTGTTTTTAAATATTTTTACACTGTACCGGGATATGCAGTGTTAATAATTTTTGTATATATATTACGATATTTTCACGAGTTGATATGTATTTTAAACCTATTTTAAATACTGTGTTTTATTTACAGTGTTTTACGTAAAATTTTCCCGGGACTTGCATTTTCGGGGAAATTTTCACGTAAACAATGTAATATTAATTATTTTAAATATATTTTCGGACTTGCATGAACTCATACGTATTTTTAAATACTAAATAAAGCCTACGTGTGTGTATATTTATTTAATTAGGGTTTAATATATATAACCCTAATATTATATTATTTATTAATCATTTATTTATTATTATTTAATTATTTTATTTATTATTAAATTATTAAAAATTTATTATTTTATTAATATTTAATTATTTTATTTTATTTTATTTTTCTTTTCCTTTTTCTTTTTTTTCTTTCTTTTTCTTTTTCTTTCCTTTTTCTTTCTTTTTCTTTTTCTTCTTCTCCTTCTTCCTCCCGCGCGCCCGACCACCATTCTTCTTCCCCTCACCGTCTGCAACTCTGGCCACCTACCGTCGGTGTGCCTCCCGGCTTGCCACCGCCATTCCCAGCCGTCCTCCGCCGCCTCCAGCCCCTTTCCCCGGCGCCGGCAGCTCCATTCTTCCTCTTTTGGCCGAAATCTTCCCTTCGCCGTTTCTCCCTCCTCCGGCCACCGTTTTCGACACCGCCGGTCTTCATCGACTCCTTGAGGTCCGGTGAGTGTTATTCTAGCTTTGGTTTGAGCTGAATTGGTTTAGATTTGCTTAGGTTTTGATTTTTCTATTTCGGTCACATTAGGGTTTTTGATTTTTTTAAGCTTCGAATTGATTGATTCATGAAAACTCCCTTCACAAATGTTGATCCTAGTAGCTTAATCTACATGTATGAATTTTTGTAGAATTTTTGGAGATTGTTTGGATTTTTGGGTATTTTTGTATATTTTAATATTATTTTCTAATTTTTGGAAATTAATTATTTAAATTATGAAATTGGAGTTTATGGTTGAATTGGGTGTTGAAATGAATTATAGGAATTTATTTGGAATTTTTATGAATTTCTAAGTATTTATTTTGAATTAATTAAGTTTATGTAAATTTGAGAAAATTAGGTTAAATGTGTTTTTATTTGAATTTAATTGGTTAATTGAGTTTAATTATTGATATTATTGATAAATATGTTGAGAAAATTAATTTTGGATAATTGTATGATTTTTGGTGAATTTTTGAAGTAATTTAGGTATATTTATATATATAGGGGTATTTTGGTAATTTTACCTTAAATTGTCTAAAAATGTAATTTAATTGGTTTTAATAGTTATTTAAGGTATAAAAATGATTTCTATAAATTATTTGGTATTTTTAACTAATTAAAACTATTTTTCGTGAATTATTTTCAATTATACATATAATATACGGTTTTACTAACAAAATGAGTTTTTATCGGTTTTTACTATGTTTTAAGGTTAATTATGTAATTTCTATGTATAAAATGTATTTCTGTGATTTAAGGATATTTTTGGTATTTCTGGAATTGTTCTGTGTTTGTGGACCCCGATCGGTAGTTTGGAGTCCGACCGTGGGATTTTGATTGTGTTGAGCCTATTTCTTGAAGTGTATTTCTTTGCAGGGTCGGCTCTACTCTTTTGAGTAGAGAGATGTCCGTTTTACAGAGGAGGTTCTGTCGAATTTTTGATAGAATTCTCGTAAAACGTGATATCCAGTCGAACCCTAAATTCTGTTTCCGTATTAAAATACTCTAGATCGAATTCTAGGATTTCTGTTAGGATTATTCTGATGTCGATTATTTATTTCTTGTTTAGTTGCGCCGAGACCGAGGGCTAGTGGTCCAGGCCCGTCGGACCTGTCTCGTGGAGCGCACTAGGTGAGTTACTGTACTATGTATACATGCTTAGGATGCATGATTTAGAAATATATGTTTTACTTTGATCAAAATGCATAAATAATGTGATTTGTATTTAAGTATATTTTTGGTTTATTTTTGGTATATAATAAATTATATACATATTTTATTAATAAAATATATTTAAAATGTTTTTAAATATATTTTTAATTTAATTTGTGATTTGATTGGATTTATTTGACATATATATACTCGAGATATACCTGGTTTACTTTTGGTATATTTCCGGTATATATATGGTTTATGTTGTATTTTATTGAACGTCATGCATCATTTATTTTTGTGAATGAATGTTTTATATTTAATGATGAAGGATATCAATAGAACGTGCTACCTAGTGGGCAGCACTAGGACCGAGTACGTACCGGTACGCCTATAGTATTTAGTCTATATTACTAAATTATTTGTGGATATTGATTTGATGAGATTATTAATATGTGTGGGATGTGATTTGGGTGTGATTGCTGGAGCTCGGTTGACCAAGTGTCTCGGGGCCAGTCTACTGTCTAAATGGATTAAGTGAATATATTTGGATTCAGTGAGCCTGTATGGCCAGAGTGTTGTCTAACACTATTATTCTGAGGTTGCGATATTCTAGGGTTCTATGTGATCCTTCATAAAAGATGATTTTCAAATAAATATATAAAAAGGATTTTATTGCATCTGTGTGAATTTGCCTGTATATATATATACATATTAGATATGTATTACTGACTGTATGCATTATCATTTAGTGTGTATGTATATATATTATAGTAATTCATTCAGTGAGGTCTGACTCCCCTCCGTTGACTATTTTTCAGGAGAGTCAACTTCTTCAGACCTCAGTAGCAAGTCGATACGCCGGATTTCTTCCGCCCCGGCTTCTTTATGTAAACTGTCTACTTGAGTCTTATTTATTTTATCTAGACACTGCAGTAGTTGTGAATTAAAGTAATGGATTTCATGTATTTTATTTTTAAAGAGATGTATTATATTGAAACTGGATTTGTACTAAAGAGATTATGTATCTATGAGATGAGATTTTTATTTAAATCCAGTGATGAAAATGATATTGTGATATTTAAGATTTTTATTTTCCGCTGCATATTATATTGTTACTGTTATTATGGCATGTTTTATTTTATTTTTAGGCTTGCTACGGGTTCCGGATTCGAAAGAATTCCCGTTCCCTAGCACCGGTCATGGCCCCTGTTTTGGGTCGTGACAATCCACAAATAGGTTAGTAATATAGCCTAAATGCTATCGTCGTACCGGTACGTACTCGGTCCTAGTGCTGCCTACTAGGTAGCACGTTCTATTGATATCCTTCATTATTATATAAAAAATACATTCATAAAATAAATGATGCATGATATTAAATACAATAGCAACAGAAACCATATATATACTAAAAATATATCAAAAATAAACTAGGTATATCTTGAGTATATATACGTCAAATAAATTCAATTTATTTACAAAATAAACTAGAAATAAACCATAAATATACCTAAAAACATTTTAAGAATAATTTATTAATAAAACATGCATATAGTTTAAAATATACCAATAATATACCAAAAGTAAACCTAAGTAATAATTAAACCATTTATGCATAACTTATAAAATAAATCATACATTTCAAAAAAACATGCAATCCTAATACAAGTATATATAGAATAACAACTCACAGTTATTGTGCTCCACGAGACGAGTTCGATGGGCCAGGTCCACTGGGCCTCGGTCTCAGCGCAACTAAACAAACAAATGATAACACGACATTAGAATAAATCTATCAGAATTCTAAAGACTCGATCTAGAATCTTAGACACAGAATTAGAATAAGAATTCGACCAGATATCACGTTTTATGATAATTCTACCGAAAATCCGGTAAAACCTCCCCTGTAATACGGACATCTCTCTACTCAAAGAGTAGAGCTGGTCCTGCAAAGAAACACACTTTAAGAATAAACACAGTTCACAATCCCTCGGTCGGACTCCAATACTACAATTCTATCGACCGAGGTTCACAATTCACGAAATAATACAAAACACATGAAAAATACCAAAAATGCCCTTCAATACTCAAAATATAGCAATTTAGATACTTAAACGCCAAAAATATTTATTTTACCGATAAATACATAAAAACCCTAATTTTAATAAAATATTATTAAAAATTCATAATTCTCAATAAATTTATAAATATTGACCAAAATACATTTTAAAACTTCAAATTACATAATTAGCCCTAAAACATATTAAAAATCGATAAAAACTCATTTATTTAGAAAAATAGTATTTTATATATAATTTGAAAATAATTTACGAAAAATAGTTTTAATTAGTTAAAAATACTCAATAATTTGTAAAAATCATTTTTATACCTCAAATAACTAGTAAGACCAATTTAATTATATTTTTAGCAAATTTAGTGCCAAATTACCAAAATACCCCTAATTATATAAATTCCCTAAAATTAATAAAAAATTCGCCAAAAATAGTATAATTACTCAAAAATTAATTTCTCAACATATAATTCAATAATATCAATAAATATACTCAATTAACCAATTAATTTCAATAAAACACATAATTAACCTAATTTTCCAAAAATTACATAAAGTAAATAAATTCAAAATAATTATATAAAAATCACAAAAATTACAAATAAATTTCTAAAATTCATTTTAACACCTATAAAAACCATAAAACACAATTTAATAATTTAATTAATTAATTTTTAAAAATTAGAAAATATTAATAAAATAATAAAAAATTCACAAAAATCAAAATAATTCCCAAAAATTCCACAAAAATTCATAGAGCTAGATTAAGCTACTAGGATCAATGTTTGTGAAGGAAGTTTGCATGAATCAACCAAATCGAAGCTCAAAATGGCTGAAAATGAAAAATCGAAACCTAGGGAAATCTAGACCATTTTCAAGTGAAACAAAGCTTGGAAATGCACTCACCGGAGTTCAAGGAAGAGATAGAGACCAGTGGGCCTCGAAACGGTGGCTAGAAACATGTCGATCGAAGTTAGGATCGATTTCGATTTCGACTTCTCACTGAAATTTCGGCCAAACCACGCCGGAGAAGAAGGCTTTGGACGTCGGAAATGGCTGGCAAGGGAGGTGGCACGCCGGGAGGCACACTGACGGGAAGAGGAAGGAGTTGCAGCAGCCGGATTGCGTTAAGGAGATGATCGGGAGGAAGGAGAAGGTAGGATGGCATTCTTGTAATTAATTCAAACTTTATTTTAGTTAATAATATTATATGTATATATGTATATATATATATATATATATCTTTCTTACATTATTTTAATATATAAATTAATACACACAATAAATATCCACCACACACTTTAATAATAATATATATACACATATACATATATACACACATTTAATTAATTAATATTAAAACTATATAATATAATATAATTTAATTAAATAAACCCTAATTTAATTTAAATGCATGTATGTATATATATTTTATTTGACACTCTAAAAGCATGCATGAACTCATGCAAATTCACAAAACCACTTAAGATAATTAATATTTAATTATTTAAGTCTTAATTTCCTCGAAAATAAAATTTCCGGGAAAATTTTATGTAAATGACTTAAAAATAATTAAAAATAACTTTAATAAATAACAAGCTAATTAAATCATCATATATATATATATATATATATATATATATATATATATATATATATAAATTATTAACACTGCATATCCCGATACAGTTTAAAATTATTTAAAAACTTAGGATATTATAGTCACGTTTTACGAGAATTCTACCGAAAATTCAGCATAACCTCCTTTGTAAAATGGACATCCTCTACTTGAAAAGTAGAGCCGATCCTGCAAGAAAAATACACTTCGAATAGAATTTACGAAATATTCTCACAACCCTCGGTCGGAATCCCAAACTGCAAATTCCACCGATCGAGGTCTACAATTCACAATAAAATACACAAAATATATTAAAAATTCAATAAATAGCAAAAATACCCTTTTAATACCAAAATATAGCAATTTAAATATTAAAACATTAAAAATAATTATTTCACCGATATTTACTTAAAAACCCTAATATTAATATAATATTATTAAAAATTGATATATCTTGATAAATTCACAAATATTAAAGAAAATTTGTTTTATAAATCCAAATTACTCAATTAGTCCATAAACATACTAAAAATTACTAAAAACCCATTCATTTACAAAAATAGTATATTATATATAATTTGAAAATAATTTTCAAAAAATACTATTAATTAGTTAAAAATAGTAAATAATTTATAAAAATCATTTTTATTCTTCAATAATTATTAAAACCAATTAAACTTAATATTCAACTAAAATTACTACCAAAATATCCCTAGTATATAAAAATTCACATAATATACTAAAAATACTCAAAAATTCAATAAAAATTATATAATTACTCTAAAATTATTTTCTCAACATATAATTCAATAAAATCAACAATTATACTCAATTAGCCAATTAATTTTAATAAAATACATATATAACCTATATTTCCAAAATTGACATAAACTAAATAAAATTATAATAATTACACAAAAATTATAAATTAAATTCTAAAATTAATTTCAACCACCAAAAACACTAAAAATCACAATTTCACAATTTATTTAATTAATTTACGAAAATAATAAAATAATCAAAAATTCACAAAAATCAAAATAAATTCCAAAAATTCCAGAGTGTAGATTAAGCTTAGGGAAGCATAATTTGTGAAGGAACTAAGCTTGAATATCAAAGAATGAAGTTCAAAAAAATCGAAAAGCATAAATGGCCGAAAATGGAATCATGCTCAAAACCTTACCAAATCAAATTTTCAAGCTACAAGAAGCTTGGAATCGACTTCTATGGAGTCTAAGGAGGTCAAAAACACCGGAATCACTGGATTTGGTGGCTAAAAAGTCAATGAATGGAGGAGAAGCAATCTCTCGGGTTTTCGGCCAAAACAGCGTGAAACGTCGCCAGAGAAGACGATAGGAGGTGGCGGAGTAGCTGGAGGATGAGGCAGTGCTCCGGGAAGCACACTGACGGCCTGGGATCGGAGTTGCAGCAGTGAGGTGAGGGGGAGGAATGGTTTCGGGAAGAAAATGCTTTCTTTCTTTATATATATATATATATATATATATATATATAACTTTATATTATAATAATAAAAACTAATAATATATGTACCCATTAAACACACACCACACAATATATTATATACATATTTATATATATATATTTATATATATATATATATATATATATATATATATATATATATATATATATATATATATATACACACATTTATGTATATATATATAACACACTAACAATTAACACATGCATAAAAATAAACCCTAAGTATATGCATGTATATATATATATTAATACATAAAATAATAATAATGCATGAAACAATATAATTTAATAAGATACAATAACATTAAACAATAAAATATTATTTTCCAAAATAATAAGTTTCGGGATAATTTTTACGTAGAAAACTATAAATAAACATAAAATAACGTTAATTATTCATAAATAATCAAATAATCAAATATATATTTTCAAATTTATTAACACTATATATCCCAATTTAATATAAAAACATTTAAAACTCGGGTTATAACAGGTAGCCCGTTCTACCGTGGTTTATTTAAAATAATTGCAAATAAATAAAATAAGGAAAATTACAATAAATAACAATAAAATAAATCAACTATAAATTAAATCATGCAATATCATATAAAAAAATGCCGATTAGAATCTCATAAAATTAAATTCATCGAAATTTAATATGATTTAAATTAAAAGATCCGACACTCAAATCAAATATTAACTTACAAGATAAAGACAATCCTCTAGTATGTCGTGTCCAACCTCGACTGGTAGACGCGACCAAAGGGATTGTCACGACCCAAAACAGGGGCCATGATCGGCGTTAGGGAACGGGAATTCTTTCGAATCCGGAACCCGTAGCAAGCCTAAAAATAAAAATAAAACATGCAATAATAATAATAACAATATTAAATTTGCAGTGGAAATAAAAATCATAAATACTACAATATCATTTCATCACTGGATTTAAACCAAATCTCATCTCATCGCATATATATATATATAATCTTTCAGTACAAATCCAGTTTCAATATAATACATCTCTTTAAATAAAATACATGAAATCCCACATATTAATTCATAACTATTGCAGTGTCTGGATTATAAAAATAAGACTCAAGTAAATAGTTTACACAAAGAAGCCGGGGCGGAAGAAATCCGGCGTATCGACCTGCTACTGAGGTCTGAAGATGTTGACTCTCCTGAAAAATAGTCAACGAAGGAGAGTCAGACCTCACTGAGTGAATTACTATAATATATATACATACACACTAAATGATAATGCATACAGTCAACAATATATATCTAATATATATATATACAGGCAATTACACATAGATGCAATAAAATCATTTTTTATATATTTTATCTGAAAATCATCTTTTATGAAGGATCAAATAGAACCCTATGATATCGCAACCTCGAAAACAGTGTTAGACAACACTCTAGCCACACAGGCTCACTTATTCCAAATATATCCACTTAATCCATTTAGACAGTAGACTGGCTCCGAGACACTAAGTCAACCGAGCTCCAACAGTCTGACTGCCAGTGTGATTGGCCCCGAGACACTTGGTCAACCGAGCTCCAACAATCACACCCAAATCATATCTCACACATCAAATAATCATAATCAATCAATATCCATAGATAGGTTAGTAATATAGCCTAAATACTATAGGCGTACCGGTACGTACTCGGTCCTAGTGCTGCCCACTAGGTAGCACGTTCTATTGATACCCTTCATTAATAATATAAATCATTCATTCACAAAAATAAATGATGCATGAAGTTCAATAAAATAACAACATAAACCATATATATACCGGAAATATACCAAAAGTAAACCAAGTATATTTCGAGTATATATATGTCAAATGAATTCAATCAAATTATAAATTAAGTTGGAAATATATTTAAAAACATTTTTAAATATATTTTATTTACAAAGCATGCATATAATTTAATAAATACCAAAAATAAACCAAAAATATACTTAAATACAAATCATATTATTTATGCATTTTAATCAAAATAAAACATATATTTCTAAATCATGCATCCTAAGCATATATATATAGTATAGTAACTCACAAATTAGTGCGTTCCACGAGATGGGTCCGACGGGCCTGGTCCACTAGCCCTCGGTCTCAGCGCAACTAAACAAGCAATAAATAACCGACATTAGAATAAACCTAACAGAAATCCTAGAATTCGATCTAGAGTATTAAACACAGAATTAGAAATTAGGGTTCGACTGGACATCACGTTTTACGAGAATTCTACCGAAAATTCGGCAGAACCTCCCCTGTAAAATGGACATCTCTCTACTCAAAAGAGTAGAGCCGACCCTGCAAAGAAATACACTTCAAGAAATAGGCTCAACACAATCAAAATCCCACGGTCGGACTCCAAACTACCGACCGGGGTCCATAAACACAGAACAATTCCAGAAATACCAAAAATATCCTTAAATCACAGAAATACATTTTATACGTAGAAATTACATAATTAACCTTAAAACATAGTAAAAATCGATAAAAACTCATTTTGTTAGTAAAACCGTATATTATATGTATAATTGAAAATAATTCACGAAAAATAGTTTTAATTAGTTAAAAATACCAAATAATTTATAGAAATCATTTTTATACCTTAAATAACTATTAAAACCAATTAAATTACATTTTTAGCCAATTTAGGGTAAAATTACCAAAATACCCCTATATATATAAATATACTAAAATTACTTCAAAAATTCACCAAAAATTATACAATTATCCAAAATTAATTTTCTCAACATATTTATCAATAATATTAATAATTAAACTCAATTAACCAATTAATTTCAATTAAAAACACAATTAACCCTAATTTCCCAAATTTACATAAACTTAAATAATTCAAAATAAATACATAAAAATTCCAAATAAATTCCTATAATTCATTTCAACACCTAATTTAACCATAAAACAAAATTTCATAATTTAAATAATTAATTTCCGAAAATTAGAAAATAATATTAAAATATTCAAAAATACCCAAAAATCCAAACAATCTCCAAAAATTCCAAAAAAATTCATACATGTAGATTAAGCTACTAGGATCAACATTTGTTAAGGGAGTTTTCATGAATCAATCAATTCCAAGCTCAAAAAAATCGTAAACCCTAATGTGACTGAATTGGAAAATTTGAAACCTAAGCAATTCTAGACCATTTAAGCTCAAACCAAAGCTAGAATCACACTCACCGGAGCTCAAGGAGAAGAAAGAGACTAGCGGTGTCAAAAATGGTGGCCGGAATCGGCGTGATCGACGGTGGCTCGACTTTCGGCTTCTCCAGCCAAAATCCACTTTCAGACGTCGGAAACGGCTACCACAGGCGGCGGAAGAGGCTGGGGAAGGTAGTGGCACACCAGACGGCACACCAACGGCAAGGGAACGACACGGCAGCGACCGGAACGGCGAGGGAAGCAAATCGGGGAAGAAGGAGGCACTCGGGGGCAAAATGGTAATTTTCCAAAGTTTTGGTTTTTTTGATATATTATATGTATATATATATATATTATACTATATATTAAAATAATATTAAATCACACACATTAAATATACACCACACACATAAAATCTAATATTTTAATAATTTATACTAAATAAAAATAATTAAATAACAATAAAACTAATAAATAATTAATAAAATATTAGGGTAATATTAAACCCTAATTAATAAATAATTACATGTATACACAGTGTTTAATATTTTAAAAATACATATGAGTTCATGCAAGTCCGAAAATATATTTAAAATAATTAATAATAAATTATTTACGTGAAAATTTCCCCGAAAATGCAAGTCCCGGGAAAATTTTATGTAAAGCACTGTGAATAAAACACAATAATTAAAATAGGTTTTAAATACATATCAACTCATAAAATATCATAATTTATATACAAAAATTATTAACACTGCATATCCCGGTACAGTGTAAAATATTTTAAAAAAACACGGGATATTACAGGGATGGCTAAAAGACAGAAAAGGAAAATGACAATTAGAAAATAGAACCCTAACTTCTAAAATTTCTAAGGAAGGTTTGACTCAAAATTCAAAAACAACAAATTTAGGATTAACCCAGTGTCATGTTTTACGAGAAATCTATTAAAAATTCGATAGAGTTTTCTTTGTAAAACGGACAATCTTCTACCAAAGTAGAGTCAATCCTGCAAGTAAACACACTTCAAAATTTAACAGTAATTCAACACCTCAGGTTGGGGCCCTGAACTACACAATTCCCAACTGAGGTTCACAAAAATACAAATAAGCAAATATTAAATAATAATATAATAAAATCACCAAAAACTATAAAAATTAATAATAAATCATAATATAATTTATTGAATTCTCAAAACACTAAATACATTTATTTTCACCATAATTTAATAAAATCCCAAATAATAATATAATATTAATAAAAACTTAACTTTCCAAATATTCTACATAATATAGTCAAATTCAAACTTTAATTGCCCACATAGTTTAAATATACTATAATATTAATTAAAAACTCATTTAAATCACAAAAAAAAATTAATATTGAAAATAATTTTAAAAAATTAGAATTAATTAGTTAAAAATAGTAATTAATTTATAAAAATTATTCTAATACTCTATAAAATTCGAAAACTGTTTAAAATATAATATAACTATATTTTCAACCAAAATACATAATTACCCCCAAAATTCCAAAATTTACATAAACATAATAATTCCTCAATAATAATAGTAATTTACTAAAAATAAATTTTTAATACAAAAATTATTAACTTAATATACTAATCACTAATTACTCAAATTCCAACCAAAAATAATTAATTAACATAATACACAATTTATATTATTAAAATATTCAAAAAATACCCATAATTAAAATTAACTAAAATAATTCAAAATCAACTAACAACATATAGATCAACTCAAAAATCAACCAAATATTAAGAAATAAATTAAGCAAAAATTACATTAATTGACTAAAAATTAAAATAAACACAATAACTAACAAACAACTAATAATCAACTAACAAACAACTAACATTCTACTAACAAATAACTAACAGTCTACTAACAAACAACTAAGAGTTAACTAGTAAACAACAAGGAAACAACCCAGAAATCAACCTCACAACTCAACTAAATCAGCCTAAAACTCACTTAAAGCAGAAATCTAACACAAGGAGGGTTGTTGCTATCATTGATGTTGTTGTCCCTACTGTTGTTGACGCTGCTATTGTTGTTGTTGTCGTTGATGCTGCTGTTGTTGTGGTTGTTGTTGCTGCTACTGTTGATGTTGTGGTTGCAGCAAGAAGAAGAAAGGAGCAGACAGTGGTTGCTAAAAGAATGAAGGCAGCAAGAGGAAGAAAGAAATGGGATAGCAAAAGGAGAAGAAACAAAGGGAATGGAGCCATGGGAAAATGGGGAAAAAAGGGAAGAAGTGGGATTAGTGGTTTTAATATATATATATATATATATATATATATATATATATATATATATATATATACACTTGAATATGATAGTTTAAGTTTAGTATATTATATATATATTGGGTAGTTAAAGTAGTGTATTGTCATGACCCAAAACAGGGGGCCATGACTGGCGCTAAGGAACGGGAATTCTTTTGAATCCGGAACCCATAGCAAGCCTTTAAAATAAAATAAAAGCATGCAATGATAATAAAAATAAATAAAATATCTTATAGCGGAAATTAAAATCTTATAAGTAATAATGTATCTCACCAATTAATTTAATAACACAAACTCAACTCATATATATAATCTTTCAATACAAATTCCAGTTTCAATCCTTTAAAATTTAAATCTCATACATATAAAAAAAATATACATCCCACAAACTTAACTACTGTAGTGTCTAGAATACAAAATAAAATCAAGTAAGCAGTTTATATAATAAAGCCGAGATAGAAGAAATCCGGTGTAAGGGTCTGCTACTGAGGTCTGAGGACGAAGACTCTCCTGAAAAAATAATCAACGGAGGGGAGTCAGACCTCACTGAGTGAATTGTTATAATATATATACATGCATAACTAAATGATAAATGCAAACACTCAATAGTATATATAATAAATATATATACAGGTAAATACACACGGATGCAGCAAAAATCATTTTATATAATACGAAAAATAATAACCGTTTATGAAGGATCAAATAGAACCCTAGATGATCGCAACCTCAAATTGTAACAGCCCAGACCAACCCGCATCAGATATTGTCCGCTTTGCCCAGGCCCAGCCCGCAGTGCACGGTTTTAAAACGTGTCTGATGGGAGAAGGTATCCATACCCTTATAAGGCGTGCTTCGTTCTCCTTCCCAACCGATGTGGGATATCACAATCCACCCCCCCTTAGGGCCCAGCGTCCATGCTGGCACACCGATCCGGGCTTCGGCTCTAATACCATTGTAACAGCCCAGACCAACCCACATCAGATATTGTCCGCTTTGCCCAGGCCCAGCCCACAGCGCACGGTTTTAAAACTCATCTAATGGGATGGGAGCTCTAACTCAATCGGCTCCAACCGACTCTGGCTCTGATACCATTGTAACAGCCCAGACCAACCCGCATCAGATATTGTCTGCTTGATTGTTATATCCCACATCGGTTTGGAAGGAGAACGAAGCACACCTTATAAAGGTGAGGATACCTTCTCCCATCAGACACGTTTTAAAACCGTACGCTGCAGGCTGGGCCTGGGCAAAGCGGACAATATCTGATGCGGGTTGGTCTGGGCTGTTACAATGGTATCAGAGCCAGAGTCGGTTGGAGCCAATTGAGTTAGAGCTCCCATCCCATTAGATGCGTTTTAAAATCGTGCGCTGCAGGCTGGGCCTAGGCAAAGTGGACAATATCTGATGCGGGTTGGTGTCACGACCCAAAACAGGGGCCATGACCGGCGCTAGGGAACGGGAATTCTTTCGAATCCGGAACCCGTAGCAAGCCTAAAAATAAAATAAAACATGCCATAATAACAGTAACAATATAATATGCAGCGGAAATAAAAATCTTAAATATCATAATATTATTCATATCAACTGGATTTAAATAAAAATCTCATCTCATAAATACATAATCTCTTTAGTACAAATCTAGTTTCGATATAATACATCTCTTTAAAAAATAAAATACATGAAATCCATTATATTAATTCACAACTACTGCAGTGTCTAGATAAAATAAATAAGACTCAAGTAGACAGTTTACATAAAGAAGCCGGGGCAGAAGAAATCCGGCGTATCGACCTGCTACTGAGGTCTGAGGAAGTTGACTCTCCTGAAAAATAGTCAACGGAGGGGAGTCAGACCTCACTGAGTGAATTACTATAATATATATACATACACACTAAATGATAATGCATACAGTCAATAATACATATCTAATATGTATATATATACAAGCAAATTCACACAGATGCAGTAAAATCATTTTATATATTTTATCTGAAAATCATCTTTTATGAAGGATTATATAGAACCCTAGAATATCGCAACCTCAGAAAATAGTGTTAGACAACACTCTAGCCATACAGGCTCACTGAATCCAAATATATCCACTTAATCCATTTGGACAGTAGACTGGGCCCGAGACACTAAGTCAACCGAGCTCCAGCAGTCTGACTGCCAGTGTGATTGGCCCCGAGACACTTGGTCAACCGAGCTCCAGCAATCACACCCCAAACCACATCTCACACATATCAATAATCATATCAAATTAATATCCATAAATAAGTTAGTAATATAGCCTAAATACTATAGGCGTACCGGTACGTACTCGGTCCTAGTGCTGCCCACTAGGTAGCACGTTCTATCAATATCCTTCATTAATAAATAATAAAACATTCATTCACAAATACATGATGCATGAATTTAAATAAAACAACAATATAAACCATATATATACTGGAAATATACCAAAAGTAAACCAGGTATATTTTGAGTATATATATGTCAAATGAATTCAATCAAATCATAAATTTAGTTGGAAATATATTTAAAAACATTTTAAATATATTTTATTTACAAAACATGTATATAATTTAATATATACTAAAAATAAACCAAAAATATACCAAAAATATACTTGAATATAAATCATATTATCTATGCATATTTAGTCAAAATGAAACATGTATTTCTAAAATCATGCATCCTAAAGCACATATATATAAAATAGTAACTCACCTAATGCGCTCCACGAGACAGGTCCGACGGGCCTGGTCCACTAGCCCTCGGTCTCGGCGCAGCTAAACAAGAAATAAATAATCGACATCAGAATAATCCTAACAGAAATCCTAGAATTCGATCTAGAGTATTTAAATACGGAAGCAGAATTAGAAATTAGGGTTCGACTGGATATCACGTTTTACGAGAATTCTACCGAAAATCCGACAGAACCTCCCCTGTAAAACGGACATCTCTCTACTCAAAAGAGTAGAGCCGACCCTGCAAAGAAACACACTTCGAAAATAAACTCAACACTCAACCACAACCCCTCGGTCGGACTCCAGACTACAATCTACCGACCGGGGTCCACAACACAGAAAAATTCCAGGAATACCAAAAATATCCTTAAATCACAGAAATACATTTTATAGGTAGAAATTACGTAATTAACCTTGAAACACTGTAAAAACCGATAAAAACTCATTTTATTAGTAAAACCGTATATATTATATATATAATTGAAAATAATTCACGAAAAATAGTTTTAATTAGTTAAAAATACCAAATAATTTGTAGAAATCATTTTTATACCTTAAATAACTATTAAAACCAATTAAATTACATTTTTAGACAATTTAGGGTAAAATTACCAAAATACCCCTATATATATAAATATACCTAAATTACTTCAAAAATTCACCAAAAATCATACAATTATCCAAAATTAATTTTCTCAACATATTTATCAATAATATCAATAATTAAACTCAATTATCCAATTAATTTCAAATAAAAACACATTTAACCTAATTTTCTCAAATTCACATAAACTCAATAATTAAAAATAAATACTTAGAAATTCATAAAAATTCCAAATAAATTCCTATAATTCATTTCAACACTCAATTTAACCATAAACCCCAATTTCATAATTTAAATAATTAATTTCAAAAAAATTAGAAAATAATATTAAAATATTCAAAAATACCCAAAAATCCAAACAATCTCCAAAAATTCTACAAAAATTCATACATGTAGATTAAGCTACTAGGATCAACATTTGTGAAGGGATTTTTCATGAATCAATCAATTCGAAGCTCAAAAAAATTAAAAACCCTAATAGGCCGAAATAGAAAAATCAAAACCTAAGCAAATCTAGACCAATTCAGCTCAAACCAAAGCTAGAATAACACTCACTGGACCTCAAGGAGTCGATGAAGACCAGCGGTGTCGAAAACGGTGGCCAGAGGAGGAAGAAACGGCGATGGATCAACTTTCGGCCAAAAGAGGGAAAATGAAGCTGCCGACGCCGGGGAAAGGAGCTGGAGGCGACGGAGGACGGCTGGGAACGGCGGTGGCAAGCCGGGAGGCACACCGACGGTAGGTGGCCGGAGTTGCAGCGGGAGGGAAGGAAGAATGGTGATGGTCGGGCGCGGGAGAGAAGAAGGAAAAGAAGAAAAAGAAAAAGAAAGAAAAAGGAAAGAAAAAGAAAGAAAAAAAAAAGAAAAAGGAAAAGAAAAATAAAATAAAATAAAATAATTAAATATTAATAAAATAATAAATTTTTAATAATTTAATAATAAATAAAATAATTAAATAATAATAAATAAATGATTAATAAATAATATAATATTAGGGTTATATATATTAAACCCTACTTAAATAAATATACACACACGTAGGCTTTATTTAGTATTTAAAAATACGTATGAATTCATGCAAGTCCGGAAATATATTTAAAATAATTAATATTACATTGTTTACGTGAAAATTTCCCCGAAAATGCAAGTCCCGGGAAAATTTTACGTAAAACACTATAAATAATACACAGTAATTAAAATAGGTTTAAAATACATATCAACTCGTGAAAATATCGTAATATATATACAAAAATTATTAACACTGCATATCCCGGTACAGTGTAAAAATATTTAAAAACACGAGATATTACAGTCTCCCCCCCTTACAAGAATTCGTCCCCGAATTCCAGAAAACAAGATCAAGAAGGAAAGAGATATGGGTAAGAAGCTCGCATCTCAGCTTCAGTCTCCCACGTATGCTCTTCAACTCTATCGCTACGCCACAGAACCTTGACCATCAGAATCTGCTTCGATCGCAACTGTCGAACTTGAAAATCAACGATCGCCACAGGTTCTTCCACAAACGTCAAATCTTCACTCACTTCTACATTGTCAGGCTGCAACACGTGAGAAGGATCTGAGATATACTTCCTCAACATCGAGATATGAAATACTGGATGCACCTGTGACATATTCGGAGGCAAATCCAACCGATATGCAACAGTGCCAACTCTCTCCAGAATCTCAAACGGTCCAATATATCTCGGTGCTAACTTACCCTTCCTGCCAAATCTCATCACACCCTTCATCGGAGATACCTTCAGAAAAACATAATCTCCAACCTGAAACTCCACATCTCTGCGCCTAGGGTCCGCATAACTCTTCTGTCTGCTAACTGCGGTCTCTAATCTGCGCTTAATCACGGCGACTTTCTCTGCAGCATCCTGAACCATCTCTGGTCCAGTCAAAGCTCTCTCACCAATCTCATCCCAACTCAAAGGGGATCTACACTTCCTTCCATACAATGCCTCATACGGTGCCATGCCAATACTGCTATGGTAGCTGTTATTATATGCAAACTCAACAAGCGACAAATGATCATCCCAGCTACCTCCCAAATCCAAGACACACATCCTCAACATATCTTCCAGTGTCTGGATCGTCCTCTCAGACTGGCCATCTGTCTGAGGATGAAAAGCAGTACTGAAATCCAACCTAGTGCCCATCGCTTCCTGCAACTTCTGCCAAAAACGAGAAGTAAACACCGAACCTCTATCTGACACAATGGACATAAGTACTCCATGAAGGCACACAATATGCTTCACATACAACTTCGCCAATCTAGCAACTGAATATGTGGCTTTCACAGGCAAGAAATGTGTAGACTTCGTCAATCTGTCTACAATCACCCAGATGGAATCGTATCCATCCTTCGAACGAGGTAAACCGACCACAAAATCCATAGCTATCCTTTCCCACTTCCACTCGGGAATAGGAAGAGGCTGAAGCTTCCCAGAAGGCTTCTGATGTTCGGCTTTCACTTGCTGACACGTCAAACACTTAGCAACATAATCAACAACATCCTTCTTCAATCCGTCCCACCAGTATAAATCTCTAATACTGTGGTACATCTTGGTAACACCCGGATGAACACTGTAGGCTGTAGAATGTGCTTCCTCTAAAATCTCTTCTCTCAAATCATCCACATCAGGAACACATAATCTACCACTGATCCACAACACACCATCATCATCAAGTGTGAAATCAGTGAACTTCCCTGCTCTGACATTCTCTGCAAGCTCTTCCAGAATAGGATCTCGGCTTTGAGCTGCTTTAATCCTATCCCTCAGTACAGATCGTACTTTAAACTGAGCTAACAGTCCACCCGATCTACTGATCTTCACCATCAGACCTTGATCCACCAAAAAATGCAACTCTTGGATCAATGGTCTCCTCTCAACACTAATGTGAGCAAGACTACCTGAGGACTTCCTACTCAAGGCATCTGCTACCACATTAGCTTTACCCGGATGGTAAAGAATCTCGCAATCATAATCCTTCAACAATTCCAACCATCTTCTCTGCCTCAAATTCAAATCTCTCTGCTGAAAAATGTACTTAAGGCTCTTGTGATCAGTAAATATCTCACAAGTCACCCCGTACAGATAATGTCTCCAAATCTTCAAAGCAAAGATCACTGCAGCCATCTCCAAGTCATGTGTAGGATAGTTCTGCTCATGCTTCTTCAACTGCCTCGAAGCATAGGCTATCACCCTTCCATTCTGCATCAACACACAACCAAGACCAATTATAGAGGCATCACAGTAAACTGTGAACTTATCCACACTATTAGGCAAAGCTAACACTGGCGCTGTGGTCAATTTCTCCTTCAACAACTGAAAACTATTCTCACAAGCTTCTGACCACTCAAATCTAACATTCTTCTGAGTCAAGCGAGTCATAGGGGCTGCTATCCTGGAAAAATCTTGCACAAACCGCCTATAATACCCGGCTAAACCTAGAAAACTCCGAATCTCCGTAACAGAAGTAGGTCTAGGCCATTCAGATACTGCCTCAACCTTCTGTGGATCAACCTGAATACCTTCTTTAGACACTACGTGTCCAAGAAAAGAAACACTCTCCATCCAGAAATCACACTTCGAGAATTTAGCATAAAGCTGATGATCTCTCAGTGTCTGTAGTACAATCCTCAAATGATATACATGCTCTTCCATACTCCTCGAATATACCAGTATATCATCAATGAAGACTACTACAAACTGATCCACATACAGTCTGAATACCCTGTTCATCAGATCCATAAAAGCTGCTGGTGCATTAGTCAAACCAAAAGACATCACCAGAAACTCATAATGGCCATATCTAGTGCGGAACGCTGTCTTAGGAATATCAGCTTCACTGATCCGCAACTGATGATAACCTGACCTCAAGTCGACCTTAGAAAAGAACTGTGCACCCTGTAGCTGGTCAAACAAATCATCTATCCTCGGGAGAGGATACTTATTCTTCACTGTCACCTTATTCAGCTCTCTGTAGTCAATGCACAGTCTCAGGGTACCATCCTTCTTCTTCACAAACAGGACTAGTGCACCCCAAGGAGAAACACTGGGTCTAATAAAACCTTTATCCAACAACTCTTGCAACTGCTCCTTCAATTCTCTCAACTCTGCAGGAGCCATACGATAGGGTGGCATAGATATAGGAGTAGTACCTGGAACCACATCTATACAGAACTCAATCTCTCTGTGAGGTGGTAAACCTGGCAACTCCTCGGGAAAAACATCAGGAAACTCACAAGCAACAGGAACATCTGTGAGTGACAACTTCTCCACTGACGTATCCCTAACCAATGCCAAATACCCCTGACAACCTTTCTTTAACAACTTCCTAGCCGTAATAACAGAAATAAGATTCTGAGGTGCTGAACTCCTATCACCAACAAACTTAAACTCTACTTCACCAGGAATTCGAAAAGTCACCTCTTTATTCCTGCAATCTACCACGGCAAAGTGCTGAGATAACCAATCCATTCCTAAAATAACATCAAACTCTATCACATCCAACAAAATCAAATCGGCGGGTAATTCTCTATCTCCCACGAGAACTGGACAACCAGAAAGAACAATATCGGTGTCCAAAGAATCGCTCAGAGGAGTGGCAACAGATAAAGGAAAAGCCATCCTCGAAGCTTGCCAACAAGATTTAGAAGCAAAAACAGGAGAAATGAATGAATGTGTGGCACCCGGATCAAACAAAACCAAAGCATCCAGGTAACAAACAGAAACAATACCCGCCACGACTGCATTAGATGCCTGAGCATCTAGCGGAGTCAGATGGAAAACTCTGGCCTGACCTCGACCTCCCTGCTGACTGGTAGAAGCCTGGCCAACACCTCTGGCACCTCCTCTAGTACCTCTACCATGACTCTGCTGTGGAACAAATTGAGTAGAACTCTGATGTTGGGCTGGTGGTAACTGAAATGGCACGGGTGCAGCACTAGCAATCGACTGCTGTGGGAATCACGGAATCTGCTGCTGCTGATACCCAGAATAAGGACATGATCTAGCAAAATGTCCTGTCTGCCCGCATCTAAAGCATGTCAGCGGTGTCAGATAACACGGTCCCTGATGGACTCTACCACAAGTCTGGCAAACACTGGCCGCTGATCCAGAACTACGACCACTGCTGCTGCTCGAAGCACCTGACCCAAATCTGAACGATTTACGCTGACCTCCACGACCATGTCTACTGCTCCGATGCACTCGCTGCTGCTGTCTCTGACTCTGCTGAGTCGAACCTCGCTGCTGACTACTCGATCCAACATGAAAACTCGAATATGGAGTAGCCTGCAATCCACTCGACTGAACTCCTAGCTGGTAGTAATCAGGCATCGCTCCCTGCCTAACTAACCTCAGCTCAATCTCCTTAGCCAACTCAATCACAGACTCGAGAGTAAGGCCTGCTGTAGGCATACCAGCAAAAGCTGAACCCAAACCAGTAACATACGTAGTAACTGCAAAATATTGATCTCGCATCAGATCCTCAGCATATCTACCCAAACGAAGAAACTCTCGGGTATACTCCTCTACTGATCGATCTCCACGAGAAATACTGGTCAGTCGAAGACGATAGCTCAAACGAAGAGGCTCTGGACAGAATCTCCTCATAAACCGCTCTCGAAACTGAGCCCAGGTCATCGTCATCATAAAAGGCTGGATCATCTGAATGAACCAATCTAGAGCTGGTCCCTCGACAGACAACTCGACGATCATGATTCGCTGGTACTCGGTATGAGCAGTCCGAGTCCTAGTCTCAATCGCATGCAGAAAATCTAATGGATCGGAAGTACCATCGAAAGCAATCCTGCCAAATCGGGCATAGAACAAAGCTGCCTCAGGGTCAGACATACCCTGCTGATAGGCAGGCTGAACAGGCTGAACAACTGGAGGAATAGGAACATCAAATTCAGGCTCAACAGGCTCCTCGTCCTGTAACTCTCTCTACCTACGGCGACCTACCGCTCCTCGAGGTCTACCTCTGCCACGACCTCTATGTCTAACTGGCGGCTCAGGAGGTAAAACCTCGTCCTTAAAAGACTCATCATCCTCAGCCTCAATGACCGGTGGAGCGACACGCGCTCGCCTCCTCATACTGAAAAGACAAACGGAAAGATTCAGACAAAACAGACAACGGAGGAATAACGCTGAAAACTACAACAAGGAATACTTATCAAGACATACTCGAACCTAATACACTGCAGTAGTCCAACATAAAACACAACTCAAAAACTAGGGCCACAACTCACACAACTAAGCCCTGACACAGAACTCCGCTCTGATACCAACTTTGTCACGACCCAAAACAGGGGCCATGACCGGCGCTAGGGAACGGGAATTCTTTCGAATCCTGAACCCGTAGCAAGCCTAAAAATAAAATAAAACATGCCATAATAACAGTAACAATATAATATGCAGCGGAAATAAAAATCTTAAATATCATAATATTATTCATATCAACTGGATTTAAATAAAAATCTCATCTCATAAATACATAATCTCTTTAGTACAAATCCAGTTTCGATATAATACATCTCTTTAAAAAATAAAATACATGAAATCCATTATATTAATTCACAACTACTGCAGTGTCTAGATAAAATAAATAAGACTCAAGTAGACAGTTTACATAAAGAAGCCGGGGCGGAAGAAATCCGACGTATCGACCTGCTACTGAGGTCTGAGGAAGTTGACTCTCCTGAAAAATAGTCAACAGAGGGGAGTCAGACCTCACTGAGTGAATTACTATAATATATATACATACACACTAAATGATAATGCATACAGTCAATAATACATATCTAATATGTATATATATACAAGCAAATTCACACAGATGCAGTAAAATCATTTTATATATTTTATCTGAAAATCATCTTTTATGAAGGATTATATAGAACCCTAGAATATCACAACCTCAGAAAATAGTGTTAGACAACACTCTAGCCATACAGCTCACTGAATCCAAATATATCCACTTAATCCATTTGGACAGTAGACTGGGCCCGAGACACTAAGTCAACCGAGCTCCAGCAGTCTGACTGCCAATGTGATTGGCCCCGAGACACTTGGTCAACCGAGCTCCAAGCAAATCACACCCCAAACCACATCTCACACATATCAATAATCACATCAAATTAATATCCATAAATAAGTTAGTAATATAGCCTAAATACTATAGGCGTACCGGTACGTACTCGGTCCTAGTGCTGCCCACTAGGTAGCACGTCTCTATCGATATCCTTCATTAATAAATAATAAAACATTCATTCACAAATACATGATGCATGAATTTAAATAAAACAACAATATAAACCATATATATACTGGAAATATACCAAAGTAAACCAGGTATATTTTGAGTATATATATGTCAAATGAATTCAATCAAATCATAAATTTAGTTGGAAATATATTTAAAAACATTTTAAATATATTTTATTTACAAAACATGTATATAATTTAATATATACTAAAAATAAACCAAAAATATACCAAAAATATACTTGAATATAAATCATATTATCTATGCATATTTAGTCAAAATGAAACATGTATTTCTAAAATCATGCATCCTAAAGCACATATATATAAAATAGTAACTCACCTAATGCGCTCCACGAGATAGGTCCGACGGGCCTGGTCCACTAGCCCTCGGTCTCGGCGCAACTAAACAAGAAATAAATAATCGACATCAGAATAATCCTAACAGAAATCCTAGAATTCGATCTAGAGTATTTAAATACGGAAGCAGAATTAGAAATTAGGGTTCGACTGGATATCACATTTTACGGAGAATTCTATCGAAAATCCGACAGAACCTCCCCTGTAAAACGGACATCTCTCTACTCAAAAGAGTAGAGCCGACCCTGCAAAGAAACACACTTCGAAAATAAACTCAACACTCAACCACAACCCCTCGGTCGGACTCCAGACTACAATCTACCGACCGGGGTCCACAACACAGAAAAATTCCAGGAATACCAAAAATATCCTTAAATCACAGAAATACATTTTATAGGTAGAAATTACGTAATTAACCTTGAAACACTGTAAAAACCGATAAAAACTCATTTTATTAGTAAAACCGTATATATTATATATATAATTGAAAATAATTCACGAAAAATAGTTTTAATTAGTTAAAAATACCAAATAATTTGTAGAAATCATTTTTATACCTTAAATAACTATTAAAACCAATTAAATTACATTTTTAGACAATTTAGGGTAAAATTACCAAAATACCCCTATATATATAAATATACCTAAATTACTTCAAAAATTCACAAAAATCATACAATTATCCAAAATTAATTTTCTCAACATATTTATCAATAATATCAATAATTAAACTCAATTATCCAATTAATTTCAAATAAAAACACATTTAACCTAATTTTCTCAAATTCACATAAACTCAATAATTAAAAATAAATACTTAGAAATTCATAAAAATTCCAAATAAATTCCTATAATTCATTTCAACACTCAATTTAACCATAAACCCCAATTTCATAATTTAAATAATTAATTTCAAAAAAATTAGAAAATAATATTAAAATATTCAAAAATACCCCAAAAATCCAAACAATCTCCAAAAATTCTACAAAAATTCATACATGTAGATTAAGCTACTAGGATCAACATTTTGTGAAGGGATTTTTCATGAATCAATCAATTCGAAGCTCAAAAAAATCAAAAACCCTAATAGGCCGAAATAGAAAAATCAAAACCTAAGCAAATCTAGACCAATTCAGCTCAAACCAAAGCTAGAATAACACTCACCCGGACCTCAAGGAATCGATGAAGACCGGCGGTGTCGAAAACGGTGGCCGAAGGAGGAAGAAACGGCGATGGATCAACTTTCGGCCAAAGAGGGAAAATGAAGCTGCCGGCGCCGGGGAAAGGAGCTGGAGGCGGCGGAGGACGGCTGGGAACGGCGGTGGCAAGCCAGGAGGCACACCGACGATAGGTGGCCGGAGTTGCAGCGGGAGGGAAGGAAGAATGGTGATGGTCGGGGCGCGGGAGAGAAGAAGGAAAAGAAGAAAAAGAAAAAGAAAGAAAAAGGAAAGAAAAAGAAAAAGAAAGAAAAAAAAGAAAAAGGAAAAGAAAAATAAAATAAAATAAAATAATTAAATATTAATAAAATAATAATAAAATAATAAATTTTTAATAATTTAATAATAAATAAAATAATTAAATAATAATAAATAAATGATTAATAAATAATATAATATAGGGTTATATATATTAAACCCTAATTAAATAAATATACACACACGTAGGCTTTATTTAGTATTTAAAAATACGTATGAATTCATGCCAGTCCGGAAATATATTTAAAATAATTAATATTACATTGTTTACGTGAAAATTTTCCCCGAAATGCAAGTCCCGGGAAAATTTTACATAAAACACTGTAAATAATACACAGTAATTAAAATAGGTTTAAAATAATATCAACTCGTGAAAATATCGTAATATATACAAAAATTATTAACACTGCATATCCCGGTACAGTGTAAAAATATTTAAAAAACACGGGATATTTACAGTTGGTCTGGGCTGTTACACAAATAGTGTTAGACAACACTCTAGCCATACCGACTCACTTATTCCAATTAAATTCACTTGTTCCATTTGGACAGTAGACTGGCCCCGATACACTAAGTCGACCGAGCTCCAACAGTCTGACTGTTAGTGTGATTGGCCCTGAGACACTTGGTCAACTGAGCTCCAGCAATCACATCACACATCAATCAAATCAATCAAATCAATATCCATAAATAGGTTAGTAATTTAACCTAAATTCTATCGTCGTATCGGTACATACTCGGTCCTAGTGCTGCCCACTAGGTAGCACGTTCTATTAATATCCTTCATTCAAAATAACTCCATTCATTCATGAAATAAATTAGGCATGACTTTAATTAAACTAACAATATAAACCATATATATACTAGAAATATACCAAAAATAAACCAAGTATATTTCGAGTATATATACGTCAAATAAATTCAATTTAATTATAAAATAAACAAGAAATAAACTATATATATACTTAAAAACATTTTAAGTATAATTCAATAATAAAACATACATTTAATTTAAAATATACTAAAAATATACCAAAATATACCTAAAATATACCTAAGAAATTATTAAACCATTTATGCATATTTCATAAAATTTAAACATACATTTCTAAAACATGCAATCCTAAAACATGTATATATAAAATAACAACTCACAGTTGTGCGCTCCTCAAGATGGGTCTGACGGGCTGGTCTACTAGGCCTCAATCTCAGCACAACTAACAAATAAATGACAGCACGAAATCAAAATAAAATCTAACGTAATTCTAAAGACTCGATCTAAAACATTAGACATAGAATAGGAATAAAGGATTTGACCAAATATCATGTTTTATGAGAATCCTACCGAAAATTCGGCAGAACCTCTCCTGTAAAATGGATATCTCTCTACTCAGAAAGTAAAGCCGGTCCTGTAAGAAAACACGCTTTGAGTATACACAGCCACACAACCCCTCGGTTAGACTCCCAAACTACAATTCTATCGACCTAGGTTCACAATTCACGAGATATGTACAGAATACATGAAAATTCCAAAAATACCGAAAATACCCTTTATAAATCAAAATATAGCAAATAGATATTTAAAACAGTGAAAATAATTATTTTACCAATAATTACAATAAAACCCTAATTTTAATAAAATATTTTTAAAAATCAACAATTCTCGATAAATTCATAAATATTAACCAAAAATTCATTTTGTAAATCCAAATTACATAATTAGCCCAAAAACATATTAAAAATCATTAAAAACTCAGTTATTTACAAAAATAGTATATTATTATAATTTGAAAATAATTTTTGAAAAATAGTTTTTACTTAGTTAAAAATACTAAATATTTTGTAAAAATCATTTTTATACCTCAAATAATTATTGAAACCAATTTACTTAATTATTACCAAATTACCAAAATACCCCTATTATATATAAATTCCACATAATATACTATAATTATTCATAAATTCACTAAAAATTATATAATTGCTCAAAAATTAATTTCTCAAAATATAATTCAATAAAATCAATAACTATACTCAATTAACCAATTAATTTTAACAAAATACTTATTTAACCTAATTTTCTAAAATTCACCTAAACTATATAAATTCATAATAATTATACAAAATTACAAATAAATTTCTAAAATTAATTTTAACCCTTGAAAACACCATAAATCACAATTTCATAATTAATTTAATTAATTACGAAAATTAGAAAATATTAATAAAATAATAAAAAATTCACAAAAATCAAAATAAATTCCAAAAATTCCAAAAAAATTACAAAATATATATTGAGCTACTAGGAAGATCTTTGTGAAGGAAGTAAGCTTGAATCATTAGAATCAAAGTTCAAAAAAATAAAGAACTCAAAATGGAATCAAGCATAGAAATAGAAAAATTGCTCACCAACAAAAATCTAGACCAAATAAAGTGAAATCAAGCATAGAAATTCACTCACTAGAGCTCAAGGAAGAGATAGAGACCAGCGGCGTCCAATTTGGTGGTCGGAATCATGGTGAATGCAGTTAGGCTTGAGTTTCGGTTTCTCGGCTTCAAAACGATCAAAACTCACCGAAAATGAAGGCACAACCGACGGTGAGGGAAGGAGTTGGCAGCGGTGAGAAACGGGAGGAAGGGGCGTCGGGAGCTAGGGAGAAGACGGGAGGGGCATAAAATGTAATAATTCAAACTTTATATATATATATATATATAACACATATTAATTAACTAAAACTATATATATACATACATAATTAAAAATAAACCCTAAAATGCTAATATGTATATATATGCATGTATAATGCATATATATTAATATGATAATTAAAATCATGCATGGAATCATGCAATTACATAAAACGGACTAACATAAATAATAAATATTTATTTAGGTTTTAATTTTCCCAAAAATAAGATTCTCGAAAAAATTTTACGTAAGAATTTAAAATAATTAAAAATAACTTTAATAATTATCAAACAAATTAATTAATCAAATATATTTATTAAAATTATTAACACTGCATATCTCGATGCAGTTTAAAATTATTTAAAAACTCGGGATATTACATGTATATATATATATATAAATACCCACTCAACACACCACACACACACACACACACACAACACCACACATATATATATATATAATAATAATAATAATAATAATAATAATAATAATAATAATAATAATAATATAATAAATAATAATAATAATAATAATACTAGCACTAGTTAAAATAATAATAATAAACAATAATAATGCTATGTATAAAATATTAAGACAATTAAAATAATAATGTATGTGCATAAAAATAAAATGATGTAAAAATAATAATATTAATATCTCTCAATAGAATTTTAAATTTAGTACTTAAATATAATAATTTAATATATCAATAATAACAACATAAAATAAGATAATTAATATCGTTGAAACCTCAATATTTATATAAAAAAAAGTAATTTAAAATATTCAGGTTATTACAGTTCTTCCCCCCTTACAGAAATTCGTCCTCAAATTTCAAAGAAAAGCAAGGAAAAATAAGGTCTATTAATGAAAAAGATAGGGATAGACGACTTGTATAATAACTCGAGTTTTTAAAATATTTTTATATTATATCTGATATGCATTATTAATAATTTTAATATATATTGACTATTTAATTATTTTGTTAATAATTAATGTTATTTAAGTTTATTTAAAGTTTTCCACGTAAAAATTTTCCCGAGACCTATACTTTGGGAAATAATATTTAAATAATATTTTATTAATTAATGTTATTTTATTTTATTAAATTGCATGGTTCATGCATGATTAATATTTTGTATATTAATGTATATACATATACATTGCATATATATATTATTATAATATTAGGGTTTAATATTTAAATTATGTATATATATTATATTTTTATTATTATGTGTTATGTATGTGTGTGTGTGTGTGTGTATATATATATATATATATATATATATATATATATATATATATATATATATAAATTGTGTGGTGTGTGTTTTTTTGTGGAATTATATATTAAAGTTTATTATACTATAATATAAATTTATATATATGTACCTAAATATTTATAAAACCTACCCCTCCCCATTTTCACCCTCCCTATCACCCTTACCGTCTGTCTGCAAGTCTGACCACCTACCGTCGGTATGCCTCCAGGCGTGCCACCGTCGCCTGCTGTCACGACCCAAAACAAGGGCCATGACCGGCGCTAAGGAACGGGAATTCTTTCGAATCCGGAACTCGTAGCAAGCCTTAAAATAAAATAAAACATGCAATAATAATAATAATAACATAAATAAAGTATTCTTCAACGGAAATAAAAATCATAAATATTAAAATAATATCCACCAAATGAGATTTAATCGAACAATTCAACTCATATATAATATTCCTTTAATACAAATCTAGTTCAAATATTTAAAATACATAACTCACACAAATATAATACATAATCCCCTTAACAATTTATAACTACTCGCAGTGTCTAGATTATAAAATAAAGCTCAGATAAGCAGTTTACATAGTGAAGCCGAGGCGAAAGAAATTTGGCGTATGGGTCTGCTACTGAGGTCTGAAGACGATGACTCTCCTGAAAAATAGTCAACGGAGGGGAGTCAAACCTCACTGAGTGAATTGTTATAATATAATATACATGCATAATAAATGTCAATGCACACAGTCAATAGTATACATAATAAATATATATACAGGGAAAATACACACAGATGCAACAAAATCATTTTATACATTTTTACTGAAAATCACTATTTATGAAGGATCAAATAGAACCCTATAAAATCGCAACCTCAAAACAGGTGTTAGACAACACTCTAGCCATACAGGCTCACTTAATCCAAATAAATTCACTTGTTCCATTTGGACAGTAGACTGGCCCCGAGACACTAAGTCAACCGAGCTCCAGCAGTCTGACTGTCAGTGTGATTGGCCCTGAGACCCCCTGGTCAACGAGCTCCAGCAATCACACTTCCAAATCATATCAAATAAATCAATCCGATTATAATCCACAAATAGGTTAGTGATAAAGCCTAAATGCTATCAGCATACTGGTACGTACTCGGTCCTAGTGTTGCCCCACTAGGTAGCACGTTCTATTGATATCCTTCATTAATATATAAAACATACATTCATAAATAAATGATGCAGGAATTTGAATAAAATAGTAACATAAACCATATATATACTAGGAAATATACCAAAAATAAACGAGGTATATTTCGAGTATATATACGTCAAATAAATCCAATATAGTTACAAAATATGCAGAAATAATATTTAAAAAACATTTAAGTGTAAATGTTTAATAAACATGCATATAATTTAAAATATACCAAAAATATACCAAAAATAAACATAAGTAATAATTAAATCATTTATGCATATTTTATCAAAATAAACCATACATTTCTAAAACATATATATATAAAATAACAACTCACTGTTATTGCACTCCTCGAGATGGATCCGACGGGCCTGGTCCACTAGGTCTTGGTCTCGGTGCAACTAAACAAACAAATGATAGCAGAAAATCAGAATAAATCTAACGGAAATTCCTAAAACCTCGATCTAGAATACTAGACATAGAATTAGAATAGGAATTTGACCGGGACATCACGTTTTACGAGAATTCTACCAAAAATCTGGCAGAACCTCCCTTGTAAAACAGGACATCTCTCTACTCAAAGAGTAGAGCCGGTCATGCAAAGAAACACACTTCTATATAACACAATTCACAACCCCTTGGTTGGA
This sequence comes from Mallotus nudiflorus, assembly GCA_947683625.1. Classification (NCBI taxonomy): domain Eukaryota; kingdom Viridiplantae; phylum Streptophyta; class Magnoliopsida; order Malpighiales; family Euphorbiaceae; genus Mallotus; species Mallotus nudiflorus. The sequence goes on from CANTUR010001906.1 coordinate 116,569, forward strand.
CTCCAAACTACAATTCACCGACCGAGGTTCACAATCCACAAAATAATTAATATAAATACCGAAAATGCCCTTTAATACTAAAAATAACATTTTTACAAATCCAAATTACATAATTAACCCTAAAACTTACTAAAAATCGATAAAAACCCATTTATTTAGAAAAATTGTATATTATATATATAATTTGAAAATAATTTATGAAAAATAGTTTTAATTAGTTAAAAATACTAAATAATTTGTAGAAATCATTTTTATACCTTAAATAACTAGTAAAACCAATTTAATTACATTTTTAACCAATTTAGTGTCAAATTACCAAAATACCCCTAGTTTCGTAAATTCCCTAAAATTAATAAAAAATTCACCAAAAATAGTATAATTACTCAAATTAATTTTCTCAACATATAATTCCAATAATATAATAAATATACTCAATTAACCAATTAATTTCAATAAAACATATAATTAACCTAATTTTTCAAAAGAAGCTTGCATCTCAGCGTCAGTCTCCCACTTTTGATCATAAACTCTGTTGCTGCGCCACAGAACCTTGACCATTGGAATCTGTTTCAATCGCAACTGTCGAACTTGATAGTCAACGATGGCCATAGGTTCTTCCATAAAATGTCAAATCTTCATTCACTTCTACATTGTCGAGCTGCAACCGTGTAAAGGGTCCGAGATATACTTTCTCGGCATCGAGATATGAAATACCAGATGCACTTGAGACATACCCGGAGGCAAAGCCAACCGATATGCAACAGTGCCTACTTTCTCCAGAATCTCAAATGGTCCGATATATCTCGGTTCCAACTTACCCTTTCTACCAAATCTCATCACACACCTTCATAGGAGACACTTTCAAAAAAATATAGTCTCCAACCTGAAACTCCACATCTCTACGCCTAGGATCTGCATAGCTCTTCTGCCTACTAACTGCGGTCTCTAATCTATGCTTAATCATAATGACTTTCTCTTACAGCATCCTAAACCATATCAAGTCCAATTAAAGCTCTCTCCTTAATCTCATCCTAACTCAGAGGGGATCTACACTTCCTTCCATACAGCGCCTCATATGGTGCCATGCCAATACTGCTACGGTAGCTGTTATTATATGCAAACTCTACGAGTGGAAAATGATCATTCCAGCTACCCTCCCAAATCCAGGACACACATCCTCAACATATCTTCTAGTGTCTCGATCGTCCTCTCAGACTGACCATCTATCTGAGGATTGAAAAGCAATACTGAAATCCAACCTAATGCCCATCACTTCCTGCAACTTCTGCCAAAATGAGAGGTAAATACTGAACCTCTATCTGGCATAATGGACACAAGTACTCCCATAAAGGCACATAATATGCTTCACATACAGCTTTGCCAATCTAGCTACAGAATAGGTGGCTTTCACAGGCAAGAAATGTACAGACTTCGTCAACCTGTCTACAATCACCTAAATGGAATTCATATCCATCCTTAGACGAGGTAAACCTACCACAAAATCCATAGCTATCCTTTACCACTTCCACTCGGGAATAAGAAAAGGCTGAAGCTTCCCAGATGGCTTCTGATGTTCAGCTTTCACTTGCTGACACATCAAGCACTTAGCAACATGATCAGTGAAATCCTTCTTCAGTCCATCCCACCAGTATAAAATCTTTGATACTGTGGTACATCTTAGTGACACCCGGATGTACACTATAGGCTATAGAATTTGCTTCCTCTAGGATCTCTTCTGTCAAATTATCCACATCAGGAACATACAATCACCACTGATCCACAACACACCATCATCATCAAGTGTGAAATCAGTGAACTTCCCTGCTCGAACATTCTCTACAAGCTCTTCTATAATAGGATCTCGGCTCTAAGCTGCCTTAATCCTATCTCTCAGTACAGATCGCATCTTAAATTGAGCTAGCAATCCACTTGACCTACTGATCTTCATCATCAGACCTTAATCCACTAATAGATGCAACTCCTGGATCAACGGTCTCCTCTCAACACTAATATAAGCAAGACTGCCTGAGGACTTCCTACTCAAGGCATCTACTACCACATTAGCCTTGCCCGGATGATATAAAAATCTCACAATCATAATCTTTCAATAATTCCAACCATCTCCTTTGCCTCAGATTCATATCTCTCTGCTGGAAAATGTACTTAAGGCTCTTGTGATCAGTAAAAATCTCACAATTCACCCCATACAGATAATGTCTCTAGATCTTAAGAGTAAAGATCACTGCAGCCATCTGAAGGTCATGTGTAGGATAGTTCTGCTCATGCTTCTTCAACTGCCTCGAGCATAGGCTATCACCCTACCATTCTACATCAACACATAACCAATGCCAACTCTAGAGGCATCACAATAAACTATGAACTTATCCACACCATTAGGTAAAGCTAGCACTGGAGCTATGGTCAACTTCTCTTTCAACAACTGGAAACTATTCTTACAA